>JAVSBS010015374.1:20699-77386 GCA_033124195.1 Coracias cyanogaster | reverse complement strand
GGGGGGCTGGACTAGATGATCTTTGAGGGCCCTTCCAACCCCTAACATTCTGTGATTCTGTGATACTGTGGTAAAAGGAGATAGATTTTGAAGGCAAAAGGCTTTAAAGCGGTGGTGTTTGCCTTTTGAGGGTGTGCTCGCCTGTCATAGCCACAGATGTATAGCCAAAACACTCTTGTAACTGAAAAAAAATCACACCGGTTTGTAATATGTTATATTAAAGACTAATTATTTTTTTCCCACCTAATTGATGTACCCGTGGTTCTCTGAAAGTGCTTGTAAGGACATAATTCCTTGATGTTATGACACTGTTTTAACAGTCCACTGTTAGAGCCCTGTACAGTGCCTCGCTTAAAAAAAAATGAAACAAACCCCTTGCCTGCCTGACACACCAGTATAAAAGCTGTGCAGATGCAGTATCCTTGTACTGCTTTTCAAAAGCATTACACTGTTCTGTTGGGTTATGCTCTCTCAACTTCTGAACACCGGAGAGGAAAGGTGCTAAATATTTGTCATAGATTTTCTGTGTAAATATAAAGTAGAATTCAAATTATTTCCCCAGGTTTTCTGTATTTGTGGTTTCCCTGGCAATTTAACTTCACTGTGTCTGTCTGCTGTTAGCTTCCTCTGCTGCCTTGAGCAAGATTCTGTGGATTCAGCAAAAGACTTGAGTGTATTTTTGAATATAGGCATATTTGTAAGTGAACTTAAAACCACTCAGTTTAAATATGTAATTGATTTGGGATTGTGCATTCTTATTTATTTAAATGTTATAATAATCTGCACCTTCTGTCAAATCCTGGGGCATTAATGTTTCTGAAAGAGATAAACTGTTAATCTCTGTGCATATATTTCTCCATATGAAACGTAGATGAGGAATCCTTGTATTGAAAGAGTTTGGAGGTTTTATTGTTTTTTTAGTGACTTAAAGAGAAAAATGTTTTATTGCTGTGCAGTTGTCAGTCCTATTTAGCTGCAAGTGAGGAAGTAAGTGGTGCATGGGCAAGCAAAATATCTTTGCTGAATGAATGAAATTCCTGTCAAAGCATTATTTTCTCTACATGCAGAACTAATCATAATGATGTGTGAGGTAATTCAGCTTACAGTTCAAAACTCCCACTGCTTCCTGCTGTGGTTAATTCTGGACTTATTCTTCTATTAATGTGGTCTCCAATATTAAAGACTGGTTTTAGCCTGCCTTGCATGTGTCATCTTTTTGTTTGAGTTAATGGGAAGGTCACGCAGCACTGGAATATTTTCTGAAAAAGCGGCACAGAACTCTTTCATATTTTTTGCCAACTAACATAATGTTTCAAGCAGTTAACAGAATATAAATTATGGGTTTAGCTTTGAGGAAAAATGACTTACAGATTCTAAATGTGTATTTTCCCCTTAAAACTTTTTAGGAGTAGTGAAAAGTCTGGAAATATATGTATCATTCCTTCAGAATGAGGAAATATTCGTTAGTAAAGTTTCTTTGTTTTGCCAAAATCAAATAGATTTAAGTGCATATGTAGTGGCTATAACTTGCTTTTGCATTAGAGGTCCTCTGTAGAAGTTGGTCACATACTTAGAAAAGACAACTTTTCATAACAAACACTGGTTCTGTTCTAGCAGGGAAAGCAGTAATGAAAACATTTTTAATCGGAGTCTTTCTCGGTTGCAGACAGTATTTTGAGCAATGGGTTGACTAGCCACTGTGGCCTGCTGCAGAGTCAGTCTGACACAAAGCTTTCCTTTTTTTTCCCTTTCCTTTCTTGTTCTGTAAATATCCATAAGTGCATGGTTTCTAGACATGAGAGAGCACTCTGGTTTGTGCTATAGATAAAAAGTGCAGGAAAACCTCCATATTTTTTTTTTTTTAAGTAACTGAAGATAAACTCATAAGCTATAATGATTCATGCTCATAAAATGTCACAGTATTCAAGAAGCTTGTTTCGTTTTAGCTTTTCTCATTAAAGGGATTCATGTTGTAGTGTTGTTAATATAATGTATGTTCATTACAGCATCTGAATAACCTTACAGCTGTAATTACATTGCCGGTACTTCCACTCCCCCCTCACCACCTGGACTAGACTCTTAAAAGCCATCCTGAAGTAATGAATGTGCTTAACTTTGTATTTTATTCTCTGTCTCTAGTTGAAATTCCCTATAATGTTATTGTTCCTGTATGGTCAGGTAATTTATGTCTTGGCATGGGGTGCTGGTGACATAGGACAGTAAATTGCCTGTTGATTAAAGTGTTTCCAGCCTGTCTTTTACTTTGGAATGCTTTCTTTATGGACAGAATAAATATTCTAATTTTATTTGCTTCCAGAGCTGTTTGTGTTAGACCCTTCCTCCTAATCCTGGAGAGAGACTGTGAATAGCTGTGAACATGGTAAGGGCTCATTGAGATGGTTTTTGAGATGTTTTGGTAGAAATGAAATGGAAAATTTTCACTTTCCCCAGGACTAAGAATAAATTGACATAATGAGAACATTGGTTTTGGAGTGGTTGTAGTTATTAATACATTTAATAATTGGAAAAAATTCACGGTAGTGCACACCTCTGTTCTAGGGAAGCTGTTGCTTGCAAGATACTTGAAATTTTTGGGGTTTTTTCAGCTTATTTCAGGGGGAAATTGTTTTAATATTTTATTTGCAATTAGCCATTACTAAATTCATTACAGTTCTTGTAACTTTATGTAGAGATCTCTCAGTATTGTCCATTTACAAACTGAAGTAAAAGAAAATTTAAAAAAAAAAGAAAAATCCAGTTTGGAAGGGCAGCTGGGACATACGTAGTTGTACCATTTTTTGTCTTCTGTCAACTGTCATTCTAGATTCGAATCGCAGCACTGAATGCGAGCTCTACAATTGAGGATGACTATGAAGGTACCTTCAAAAGTCATAAGACCCAGACAAAGGAAGCTCAGGTATGTAAACGAGCAATTTTCTTAATGAAGTTTTATCTTGATTGAAGTTTTGTCCTCTG
Organism: Coracias cyanogaster; assembly: GCA_033124195.1. Classification (NCBI taxonomy): domain Eukaryota; kingdom Metazoa; phylum Chordata; class Aves; order Coraciiformes; family Coraciidae; genus Coracias; species Coracias cyanogaster. The sequence continues at coordinate 74,410 of JAVSBS010015374.1, read as the reverse complement.
TTGTTGCAAGGATTCTTGAACCATAATTTTTTGTTTTTAAGAAAGTTGTGTTACTATCTTATCTCTTGAACCTTCCTTTAGCAAGCAAAGACTTCTTGCTAAATGAGTTATACTAGGTCAGGAAGGCTGGTGTTCTGCTGTACAGTCTGAATGTGGACTGCTACATAGCAGGAAGTATTACAAGTGTGAAAACACTGCTATTCATAATAAATATAAGTATATTATAATAAGTATGTTTAATAAAGTTGCGTTACAAAAGAGGTTCTAATTTTGTAAATCACAGGAAGCAGAAGCTTTTGCTTTGTACCACAAAGCTTTGGACCTTCAGAAACATGACCGATTTGAAGAATCTGCTAAAGCTTATCATGAGCTGCTTGAGATTCGTCTTCTGCGAGAGGTCAGTGACCTTTAGAGCATGAAACCCTATAAACTATTTTATTATCTCTTGCATTACTTCATTTCTTATTGGCTAATGTAAAATGTCAGTGTTACTAACTGGAAAGTTGTTCTTTTCACTTGTCTAGTTCCTAATGTGTTTATGGCATTTATTTTGTCATTTCTAGGCAGTTCTATCTGGTGATGACAAAGAAGGGCTGAAACATCCAGGCTTGATGTTAAAATATTCCACCTATAAAAACCTAGCACAACTGGCAGCACAGCGGGATGACTTAGAGACAGCCATGGAGTTTTATCTGGAGGTACAGTACAGCTGAAATAAAACACTGGGGCCTCAATGTTTGCAAAAACTTGCCAAAATATAGATGTGCACCTTTCAGCACACATCATTTGGATATATGTCTGAATTCTGTGTACTTTCTGATGTTGTATGTGATATAATGGGTCCACTGTTCAGTCCTCACATCAATAGTGACCCTGCTGAAAACTAAAGCAGTGTTAATCCCTGCGGACAAGCGGATGTGGTTGTCTGAGATGTGAATAATGTTTTGTTATGCTTTCTAGGCTGTCATGCTAGACTCTACTGATGTCAACCTGTGGTATAAAATTGGTCGTGTGGCAGTAAAACTAATCCGCCTGCCTTTGGCTCGTCATGCTTTTGAAGAAGGGCTCAGGTGTAACCCTGATCACTGGCCTTGTTTAGATAACCTGATCACAATCTTGTACACACTCAGTGACTACACAAGTAAGTACAGTACACCAAAAAAAATTCTCAAGATAATGTGTAATTTTACATATCAGGAGAAAGTTGTAATGATGTGGTTGTATAAGACAAAGTGTATCTTTTGTAAGCAGTACAGTAGGATATGACAGAGGCTTTTACTTCATGATAAACTGTTTTTTATTTCATGATAAAGTGTGATGGTTTGTATCAATTCTGGTTACTATAAAAATAGATGCCTGCGATCTCTTAGTCAGAGCCTTTGCAAGAAGTTTCCCCGTAGACACAGAGGATTCTCTCACCTTCAAATTTATGCTGATTTTTAATTTTCAGCTACATAGTTCCAGGATTTGGTGTAAAACTATAGTCTAGTTCATAGCCTACTAAGATTAATCATAGTTGCAGCACTTGATACAACTGACCCTGAGATTTTACATTTGAGTAATATCCAGTGGATGAACTGATTCAAAGGAAGTTTAGGAGAGAAGTTGCAAGATGGTGGAAATGTCTGATCTCTTAGGTTTATCCTGCTGGAATGGTCCTAATTCTCTTCAAATAATTGTCCACACAAGCAAACATGTTGTGTTGCTTGTTACACAAATGGAAACTGCAGTTAAGACATTTGCGTGAAAATGGTAAATTATTTTGATTCTGCTTTATGATTCTAATTTATTTTGTGTGGGAGTGGAGTCTTGAAAGTAAATAAAAGATGTGCTGCAAACATTGTTTAAATAAAACTCACGATATTCCCATTCTGGATATAATACTTGGGAAGGCATAATAGGTTATTTTAACTGTGTGCATGTAATTATTTGTTATGTTACAAAGCTATTGGTCTAATTTATGTCAATGTCATATTTAGCTGGAATGTAGTGTATATCAAGCCCAGAAATGGGACCTTTTGAATCAACCAAAGGAGCAATTGACTATTCAATTTCTGTTTCTCTGTCAGCATGTTTGTACTTTATCTGCAAAGCTCTGGAAAAAGACTGTCTGTATAGCAAAGGATTGGTTCTGAAGGAGAAGATCTTTGAGGAGCAGCCTTGCCTCCGTAAAGATTCCTTCAGGATGTTCCTCAAATGGTGAATGTCATCTTATAGCATATACTGCATCTGGAGTGCAAATTTTAGGTTTCAGGTAGTTCAGAAAAGCTGGTGAGATACAGGGATTTAAGCTATAACAATATTTTACTGACCTGCCTTCTAATAAATCAGCATTAAATGTTAGTGCGGCTGACGGTGTTCTTCATTAACTGCCTTTGGAGGGAGGTAGAAAGGGGCAAAATATCCATTTGGTGCTGCTCACTTATTTGCATATCTAGGTGTCTTGTAATCATCTTCCTTTGTTTTGTTTTACTTATTTGCAGCTGATATTTACAGCATTCATTTTAGTTTCTTTTTCCTAATTAAAAAAATACTAGAGGCCTGTAAAACGTACAGGATCTAAGTTAACTGACCATTCAGCATCAGAGCTGCTTCTGATACTGTAATATATTGCTGTGATGGTCAGCAGAATTCAAGAAAAAGGTTAAGTTTTTAGTTTAATTATAGTATAAACTACTCACTGAATGTAGGAATCGCTGCACGTACAGATAATATCAATACTCTGTATAAGTTGTATGTAGTAAATGGAAGTGGAGTGTGCATCCTAGCATGCATCCTTAAGGTATAAATAAAAGCATGTTTAACATTTTAGACTACTATAATATCTAAAATGTGAAAATACAGAGTATTTAGAAGATACAGAAGAGAACGGATGATGTAAATTTTGAGGCTTTAGGTTTCTGTGTGTAACAGTAGACCTTAAACAGAAAGTCCTGTTTAGTTATAGACACCCTAATTTATTAAGCTGCCTGAAGTCTGACTGTTCAAATGCATTACATGCTGAATGAAGCCACTGCTCTTAGCCACTTGTTTTTTGTTTTTGGATTGCGATATCTCTGAAAAAGTGTATTATTTTTCAGTTTCAAAAATTCATTCCTAGACTTAGACTCCACAAGACATTTTCAACTCAAAATTTTATTTGTGATGACATGAATTCCTCAAAATAGCACTTTAGAATGAAAGGAATTTCTCAAACAATTTTTTTCTGAACCAAAAACGTCTGTCCCAGAAAGAAAACAAACCCTCCTGCTTTCCTTTCATTTGTCAGTGTTTGGAAAACAGACTAGGACAATCTCCCTTTATCTTTTAAGGCAGAACAAAGAGTTTGAATGGTGAACACTTCTATATGCATGCCATAAAGTTTGTAAAATAATGTTATTTGAATGCTTTTTTGAACACTTGTTTATTTTTTGTTATATTAAAGGAAGATATTGAATGAATCTCCCCAAGCTTTAAAAAGAAACCAAAACAAAAAACCACAAACAATACACACACACCCCCCCCCAACAAAAACACTAACTTACCTTCATTTCTTACTATTTCTTAGTGACATGTCTATCCATAATGTAAATGTGAGTGCAGCTGAAACAGGAAGAATCATAGATGAAGCACTGGAGCTACGTAAGAAAAGACAAGCTTTGTTAGTGCGTGAGAGAGAGCCAGACCTCAGATTGGTCCAGCCAATTCCCTTTTTCACGTATGTCTTATGTATTTTCTCTTTATAAAAGGTTCCTCTGAAGCCACTTATGCTGACAGCTATGTTGCACTTCATATTTCTTCAGAATACTTAAACCCCAGTGTTTTCATATTTTATGACTTCATAGGTTTATTTGGTGTGCTTAAACCCTGTATCTATCAGTTTTCAACCTTTTGAATTAAAACCTGTCATGTAAAAAGAAAAAAAACCTTAACTGAGAATGATTTGGCAGCCATTCCAACTGTATCATTGGATTTTTCATATATGCCTAGTTTATATATGAACTTCAAAGTAAGTTTAGCTTTTAAAAAAATTTTTTTACTATTGCACTAATGGAAACTCAGAAAATAACAGTTCTTTATTTGCAGCAAGATACAAGGACGCTAATAAGTTGTTATATGTGTCTTTATTAAGGCTTAAGGGATTGGGTTTTGGTTTTGATTTTTTATTGCACGTATTTTTCTGGAATATTAATGGACTCTGTACATAGGTCCTATTGCAGAGGAGTTGCTTCTACTTGTGGGTAAGGGTGAGATTTATTTTTATTGTTTATTGAATGCAGAATCTGAAAATAGTTCCTTTGACACTACAGTGCAAAGATCACCTCCATCGCATTTTAGGATTCAACATAGAGTAATTTCCACAGGAACTACTGCATAGACCTTCATTTTTGTTAGAGACATGTCTTGAGATGAGGCACATTATTGACTCCCATTTCCTTCCTACCGCAACCAACTCACCAGTTTCTCCTCTGAAAACTTTTGCTGGCTGCCACATCTTGTTCTTGTTTTTTAAAGTGGTGTATTCTAGAAGGAGAGCTCCTATGGACCTCTGTTCCAGGCCTGAAATTGGCATCTTTTCTAGTCGTGGCACAGATTTTAACACTGAAAAGCTGCTCTTGCTCCCTCTAAGCTGTTGAAGAAAATGTTGAATGCTGTTAGGTTTGTAAATATCATTTAGAAAATAGTGTGACAAGAATGAACAAAGTTGTGATGCTATTGTGTTTGCACATGCAGGTGGAAGTGTTTAGGAGAAGCTTTACTTGCCATGTATCACCACCTCACAACATGTGATCCTCCTCGACCCAGTCTGGGAAAGAGAATTGACCTCTCGGAATACCGAGACCCTGTTCAACATTTGATGCTTTCTCCTACCTCTACTCCTGTCAGTGTTATTCAGCCAACTCCTGTCAGCGCTAATCCAGTGGTGACAATGCCAGATCCTGTATTACCTTATACTCCAACAACACCCAACTTCCCAAGTCACAGTCAGAATTCATTGGAACCAGGAGCTACTGTAGGTGAGCAAGGTACTTCCATCTAAGATTCAAGATACCTTTCCTGCTTATCTGGGTATTAAAAGCACTACAAAATTCGTTAGGAAGTGCTGCTGTCTCTAAACTGCATGCTGCTGGATTCAGAACCTCTTCAGCATGTGTGTAACATCTGGTAGAAAAAGTGAAGTTGAGCTGTATAACGTTAAGTTCTGTTAACACATCACATGAGAAAAGGAAAGCTACCTAAACTGCCTGAAAGTCATTGATTCCTAAGACATGGGAGCAGTGGTCAAGGACAGTCCTTTCCTGTCTAATGGAATTGACAGTCAGGTTGGTTTGTTGTTGTTAATTGTCACTCCAGTACAGGAGTACCTAGCCTCTTCTGCTTTTCTGCCATTGACTCATACTTCAGGTTTTTTTTCAGTCTTTATGATGAGAAGAATCACGATTCCAATCCGGCAGTGATGCATATCAAGCTTTTAATGTTGTGAGGAGTCTTGAGCTCCTTAGACTGAATGAGCTCTTACAGGAAAAGATGACTGGATTATTCTTGTGGTCATGTGTAACTTCAGGAACCTGAAAGAGCCAAGCTGTCAGCTGTATTTATTTGAAATCTGTATGAAGAGGTTTGAATATTTTATACTGTAGCTGTATTTACAGATCTAAAACTAACAAGGAGTTCCCAGCATTTTGTTGATATTAGTGGGAATTTATAGGTGTTTCTGGAATTAAATACACGACTCCTCTGAGTCCCATTTCAGAAACTTCTTGAGACTAAAATAATGAGTTCTAATGAGTAATGAAATGCAGAATTTTCACTAAGTCTGCTTTTTGCCTCAAACCAGCATTTTTATTGAAAATGCCATAGCTGGTATATATTTAAGTGATTTTAAAATTATTATTATTTTAAAACTTTTGGCACCATCCTCTGAAGGACACCAATGAACCTCAGGTGTTGCTGTAAAAGAGAATATTGTAAGCCACAGAGAACTTCTTTTTAACAAAAGAGATTATCCACTTTTTATTTGGCAGTTTAACTTGTCAGTATCTTTTTTTTTTTTTTTTTTTTTTTTTTAATTCTGTTTCTAGGTGACATATCTGCAGGTGATAAATCTAAGAAAGGTGTAAAGCGAAGGAGAATTACAGAAGATAGTGGTGAAACAGCAAAAAGGAGATCTGCTAGAGTCCGGAACACCAAGTGTAAAAAAGAGGAGAAGGTTGATTTCCAAGAGCTGTTGGTGAAGTTCCTTCCTTCGAGGTACTGCACAGCAATAACTATTGTTATGAGAGTATCATAGAGCTAAGTAGAGGAAGATCTTTGGGGTTTTGATTGATATGTCTCAACCTTAAAACCACTAGACCAATCTTATTTTTTGAAGCAGATGTGATGCATTGTCTTCTCATCAATTTAGTAAAACTGTTTTTAGTGAAAATTACTGAAAAGTAGTTGAAAAATAAGAAAGCTTTTACTAACGTGAAACTGAATTAGAAGACAATGCAGATGTCAAAACGGGAAAATAAAGTAGTCTTGGTTTGGATAAGATTTGGGAACTGGATATAAATCTCTGAATTTGGTTCAATTAATGTACTTTCACCATTAAAATATGCAACATGTGGCATATTGAGGTTTCATTTACTAGTGAAACAATGAGGATTTTGTTGATACTGTTTTTTTGCCCCCCTTTCACACAGATTAAGGAAATTGGATCCGGAGGAGGAGGAGGACCCTTTCAATAACTATGAGATGCAGTCAGAGATCAAAGAGGAGAATTTCCAGCACGTTGGACCACATAGAATGTCATTTGATTCTACAACGTTCATGGAATCTGGTGTGGATCTTTTTATAACCCCCACTCTTTATCTGTAGTTTCTTCCACAGTGTATGCTTTATTTTCCGTATTTTCCTATCACATCTAGAAGATACAGAAGTATATGCTATTCTTAAAAGTATAATTTTATGGCATATAAATATTTCAGTTGGTGACAGGTGTGATATTTTTTTTTTTTTTTTTCTTTTTAAGTCTTGGGGACTGCTTAATTACTTAATAACAGAGCAAGAGCTCTGTTAGTGTGGAGTTTCCTATTTAAACAGATTGGAATACAATAACATTCTGCATGCGTGCAGCGCAGGAGAACTGCTGCAAGATCAGTGCGTAAAACTCGAAACAAGAAATTTTGGACAGTGTTATAGTCTGCCTTGACCATAAACACATACGGCTTTATGTTTATCTGCTTTCTAGAAAAACAAGATGTTCATGAATTCCTGCTGGATAACCTGAACAATGGTGGGATCTTGGAGCTGATGATGAGATACTTAAAAGTCATCAGCCAAAAGTTCCTAGTGAAGTGGCCTCCTGGCTTGTGTGAGGTGGTCCTTAGTATCTATAACAGCTGGAGAAAGCATAGCAGTAGTCTTCCCAATCCATTACTGAGGGACTCAAGTAATCAGCATATCAAGGTAATGAAACACTTTTCCTTATACTTCTATTTGCTGCTTTGTTGCTCTCTGTGTGCCAAAAGCACCTCACTGAAATCCAGCAATTAGACGCCGGTTTTGCTTAGCTCTGTCTGGGGAGCTGCTTGTCCCGGCTGTGGCACCTTTCATAAACTGCCGTGTGCTGCAACTCGCCTGTTTGTTCCTGAGCTCCTGAACATGCCTGAGCGATGCTATGTGCACGTATACCCTATACATAACGTGTGCATATACACACATGTGCACCCATAGAGAGTAATAGAAATACTACATATGTAAATAGATTCTACTCTTTTACTCTGTTGTTGCTCTTTCTTTTTCTTCCCTCCCTTTGCTTCTGATATGACACAAAGTTTTGTTATGTCATCAGGTGAGTAGAGAGACTGCTCTGTTGACGCTGGCTGATTGAGGGTCAGCATTTCTGCTCTAAATGGAGAAAATGCAGTTTAGTTTTAAAATAACCTCCAGTTGACAGTAAAAAACCAATTCTGCCCCTCAGCATTCCCATTTTATTATCTTTATAAATCTGTAGATTTCACAAATGCAAATAGGAAAAACGGTAAGTTCATTAAATTAACGTTAAGGCGGCTTAGTGACACAAGGTGATACTTTTTGAGTTATAAACCCAGTACTGATACTTGTCCACTGAGCCTGCCTTTATTTACTTTTTCAATGTTAGCAATGTGTGTTCATTGGAAAGGTGGTTTGCATTTAGTATGACTGCAGTTTGAAAGACTTTTTTTCAGATTGACAGTGTTTCTACTTTTTTCCCAAATGAAAATAAATTCTGAAAAGTCTATTCCGTTGACTTAGTTTACAAAACATGAAGAAGTATTGCTAGGAAGCAAATGTTAAATTTTTGATACACCATGTGACTTTTGTACTTCTGTGTATTTTTCATATACATTTTTTAAACCAATGTAAATATATGTATAAATACATTCCCGTGCTTCTCATTATGACTGCATAACTGCTTGCTTGTATGTAAAATTGAAAAAGTCAAGACTTTGTAGCTATACTGTTAAAAGTCATTGTCCTCATGCTTGTCTATTCTTTTTCATCCTTTAATTTATTTTAAACTTGATCTGCAAGCTATCCTGAATGTAATAAATTCAGGTTTTTAGGATTGTAAAGGGCTATTCTAGTAATGTGTATGGACTTTTGAACCTTTTCACAAGCACTTAGTTTTTACAGCTGGACCTGTAGCACTTATTTTTATGAATTTAATCAGAAAACAGCATATTCTTCACTGTACAGCACTACTTGACAGAGATCCATGATCTCTGAACTTTATTCAGGAAGCATTAATAAGCTGATAATACTACAGTACGTACTCAGTCTCATGGAGATAAATATAGACTTTTTCTTTCTCAAATACCTGTATTTCTACTAGATTCTGGAAACATGCTTTTAGCATGATACAGCAATTTAATATAGTTTTATTTCAGCCAGATACAAACCCAAGGATATATCTTTTTTCTAACATCAGCAATGCTGTTCTGACTACCATCTTTTATGAGCTGAGATTGGGGTTTTTTTTAATGCTGCTTTAAGTATTGTTTTGTTTTGTACATGTTGATTTGTAAATGCTGTTACACACCTTTAGACAGAGGAAGAAGTAGTTATAGCTTGGGAATAGAAATCCCAAGAGGACAAGTTGAAAGTTTTCTTTGAAGTAAATTGAAAATTTAGTGGTGTGGGGTTTTTTTATTCTTCTAATGCATTTTTCCTGCGTACTTTTTTATTTTTTTTATATCTCCGTACTCTGAAGGATATGATGTTGATGAGCCTTTCTTGCATGGAACTGCAATTAGATCAGTGGCTACTGACAAAAGGGAAGAGCTCTACAGGTGAGAACTAGGTGTTACTTTCCTCAACTCTTCTTGAGTTACATACTCAAGGTATATGAGTGTTTTTCAGGAATTCATTGAATTTTGGAGCTATTTTTTCTTAATTAGTATCTTTCAGGTCTGTATTTTATTAGTCTATCAAATGTTTGCCTTGGAGTAGATCAGTGCGTTTGAAATACTACTGTGTGGGACTCTTCATGGCATGCTAGTAACTTCATGATAAAATGTAATTAATTGATTTGCAGTTTCTCCACGAAATTGCCCTGCTGCCTCTGTGAATGGAAAGTTTGGTCCTGACTTCCCAGGAACTCATTTCTTGGGAGACCTGTTGCAGCTGTCGTTTGCGTCCTCACAGCGAGATTTATTTGAGGAAGGTTGGATGGAGTTTGTCACTCGGGTGTATTGGCTGAAAGCTCGCTTTCTAGCACTGCAGGTTTGGTTTACTTTTGATTTAACAAATAAAACTGTTCCCAGATTAAAATCAGATGTTGCTCAGAGACGGTACAGCTGATTTGGGAGTATCAGCATGCGGATAAAATCAGCCCAGGACATAGTGATTTCATTTCACTTTTTAATATAATTAACTATTCCTAAGGGCAGAGGTGGAAATGAAGTAGAAGGTCTCGCATGCTATTTTAACATATTGATGTATGTTTAATATGTAAGACTTTGTTTAAACTAGCTTGTGTTCAGCTTAAAAAATTATATTTGGACCAGAGTTATTTGGAGTAGTCTCGTGTAGCTGCAGAACATGGATTTTTTGGGATCAGGACTAGTGGGTACTGTCAAAGTGCCAGACAGTCCAAAATGCAGTTTTCAGCTGAAGCAGGCAGAGTTTAATTACTCTTCCCTCTGCTTATTCAAGGTAGCATGATTCTTCTTTTGGAGATGTTTAATTTCATATGCAGATTTTGAAACAGAGGGTTTTAAACCTGTCACTAGGGGAATAATTTAAAAGAAATGTTATTTGATCCCAGATTTTTCTTTTTCCTCCAAGTGTCGCTTCCTCAGGACATCAAAGAGTTTGTTTAATCACCAATTATGTTTAAGTCAATTGTCAACTAATGTGAATCAGTTTTTATAAGTGTGAACTAACTAGTTACTTCCATTTTTATTTTTTGTACCTAACGTTTTCCTTGAGGAACAATCAGAGTTCCTATACAGCTACTGCCATTTTTTCTTTAGATATACAGAGTTATATTTTGGCCGTGCAGCTCACGTTCTTCTGACCGCTCCACTTCAGTATCTACTTTGGTTGGATGGAGCGAGTAGAATGCATTCGCTTTGCAGAACATAAGAATGTTTCTTCACTCCGTGTTTTTATTTGCACAAATGCATGAGTTATTTCTACTGTTTCACTATTCCATGTTTTTAAGGGAAGGGGATTTTAGCAATCCCAATTAGAATTCAGCTTGTGTAAATTTGAAAGATGATTTCTCTGATTTGTTTTACCTGTTATTAAAGTAATAGGTAAGATATACAGCTGCTTTTTTTTTTTTTTTTTTTCAATTTGAGATTGTCAGTTGGATTTGCTTTTTATTTGCAAGGATGTGCCATAATCACAATGATAGTGCTTGCATTGAGTTTAAACATTTCCTACATGCTTTAGAAACCCTTGTTGCAGACAGAACTCTAGGTTTGTTTGTTTTCCTCTGTGCTGTTTCTGTAGGGAGACATGGAACAGGCACTTGAAAACTATGATATCTGCACTGAAATGCTACAGAGCTCCACTACAATGCAAGCTAAAGATGGCAATGAATGCAGCATTGTCATACGGTTACCTAATCTCCATGTTGATTCTGTTGTTTCTTTAGAAGAGGTAAGAATTAATTTGCAGGTGTATCCTCCTCACTCCATCCTTCTCAGTTTCAATGTGTCATCTAGGAATTGGCTCTTTTGTGATGTGAGTTTACCATATCTGCCCTCGAATTTTTCTAAGAGTGAAAGGACAGGTTTATAATTTAATGATGATGTTCATGATTAAACCTTCATCTCCTTTTCAAAAAGACACCTTTTGAATCTGTTGTTCCTGTACAACTTCAGATTGCTTTTATGTGAAATAAAAATACCAGAGGAGCTGCATGTAGAACAGGAGATTATTAGATTAACATTTTATTTTCCATTCTTAAACATAAAATTCACCTTTGCTTAAATGAGCTCTTCAGCGGCCTGATTTCTACATAACAATTTACATACACTTCCAAGCAAAGGGATGCTTGTCTTCTTTCTGTTGCTGTTTTGGGGGATGAACTCCAACAGAGGAGATGCCGTCCAGCTCATGAATGTATTCTTGCAGTGTAAAAATGTGTGATTTTTGGAATTTGAGGCAAAAAAGTTTAATATAGTACTAAAGTCATATGCTATATAATAAAAACACATGGAATGGGTGAAGTGCTATATAGTGTTTTCTTCCTGGTTTATATTCCTGGATATAGCTGTAGAGGTTATACGGCTTTACAGCTCAAGTGCCAGGTGAAATGTCTGTAGTCCAATGTATGTGAAGACAAAGGGAAAGCTGGCTTGTGCCGTCTGTGATTTTTACAGATTGAAAAGAACCTAAAATCTCTGGAGAGGTGCCAGTCTTTGGAAGAAATTCAGCGACTGTATGAGGCAGGGGATTATAATGCAGTGGTGCATCTGCTTCGTCCAACATTAAGCTTTAATGGTTACGGCAGAGCAAAACATCTGGAATTTGTAACATCCATACCAGAGAGACCAGCACAGCTGCTTCTCCTACAGGTTTGTTTTGTTTCTTAAAAAAAAAAATCCTTTTTAGTAAGGGATTAAGACTTATTTCTGAAAACAGGATGAAAGGATTTCTAGAGTGGGTGTTAGTGGTTAATGAGTCTTATTTACAAAGCAAAATGTGGAACCAAATCTGTAAATTCATAGATATAAGGAAAAAGTTTATGCGGAGGGTGGTGAAACACTGGCCCAGGTTGCCCAGAGAGGTGGTAGATGCCTCATCCCTGGAAACATTCAAGGTGAGGTTGGACGGTGCTCTGAGCAACCTGATGTAGTTGCAGATGTCCCTACTCGCTGCAGGCAGGTTGAACTAGATGACTTTGGAAAGTCCCTTCCAACTCAAACGATTCTCTGATTCTCTGTTGCTATGATGATAGCCTTACAGTTGCCATTTTGTTATTTATGACATAATAAAATGCTAGCACAAGATCATAGAGATTGAAACCCTGTTTCTGGAAGGCCTCTATTCAACTGCATATCGGTAGAATTTTAGACCTACAGCCATCCATTTCCTGAATTTTTTTTTTCTTACATCTGTTGTAAAGCAGAAAGATGGAGTGATGATTTTTTTTTTTTTAATTTAGATCATACTTGTATATTTGTCATCCACAGTCCACACACCTTCTATTGCCCTTTTTAATGACATATTTAAAGATGTTCTGTTATCGTTTCATTAAAGTAACTACATTAACTGTATATAGTGTATTGCTTTTCCTCGCTGTGCATTCATGTTTTAAAATATCCCTTCATCCTCATAATAGATTGTTTTTTCATATTTACATTCCCTAGGACTCCCTGCTTAAACTGAAAGATTACAAGCAGTGCTTTGAGCGCTCAGAAGTTGCCTTGAATGAAGCAATTCAGCAGATGATTAATACGACATCAGCTTCTGCTAAAGAAGAGTGGGTTGCTACGGTAACACAACTGCTCGCAGGAATAGATACTTCATTATCATCAGTCAGCAGCATCCTGAGCGACTCTTGTATAACACCAAGCCTCGTTCGATTAACCAACAACCTGATTCAGGTAACCTCTTCACTTGCGCTGGGACAGAGATGTGTGCTACAGACCTTCAGATGTGATACAGCTGCTACCTGAATCCGCGCCCGCTCACAGTGACGTTTTGTTGGGGCAAGGTCAGGGGAAGATGAGCAGTACCTTCAGTCTTCATTTTAACTGCAGCAAGTTAGAGATGCACTGAGCACACCTGTCTTAGAATCAGTGACAGCAGGTACCTTCGAACACCAAGCTGCCTAAAATTATCAAAGAATGGTAGCAAGATAAATAATGCTATTTTCTTACGCTATTTGAAATGGTGATAATGCAAAGGCTGACTGAGCTGGCTGTCCCAGAAGCCTTATGAACATGATAGAGTTGCTTGCAAGTGCTGGCCAAACTAAGACCTTCCCAGTAGAAACAGAGTGGGTGATGAGAAGAAGGCAGGAAAAAGTGATGTGCAAACTGTTTGTAGCATTACAAATACAGCTAACTTTAGCGTTTTAAAGAAGGTACTTTCAAAGCTTAAAACTACTGAATGAGTATTTTTCAGTCCAGGTAGCAAATGGCAGGCTAAGTCCTATTAAGAAGCTCAATTAGTTAACATCAAAATTCGGTGTGCTTGCAATTCTCAAATTTCCATTTATTTCAGTGAAAACCAAGGACCTTCACTACTCACAAAATCACATTCTCATTGTGTGAAGTTGTATGTGTGTCACTATGTTATGGAATGCAATGGAATTCTGGAGAACAGAGTATTTATTGTAATATCCTAAATGGTTTCTGTAGTAATAGTAAATGTGATTCTTTATCTACATAAATACAAATAGAAAAACTGTTCTATGTGTGAAAGCATGTGAGAAAAGTGTAGGATTTGTGAAATTAGAAATTTCTGGCACTGTGGCAATAAAGTGGGCAGTTGTCTGTGAGAAATGCTAGGACAACAGTTCCTTGACATGGCATTGTGTAGCTCAGAATTTCTTCAGTTACATCATTTATATAGCATCTGTTAATGATTCTAGTTGGTCTTTAACAGTTGTTCTAAGACCTGGTAAAGAATTCAGGAATTCTTTTAACCAAGTTCTCTTCCTTGCTGGGTTGTAGATAAATTTCTTGTAACAAGGCCTACTAACACTAAGAATTTATGCTGCACATTTGTTTACTTAGAGTTGTTTGTGGATAGTATTAGAAGAGGAATAACTAGTTGTAAAATGATGATGCAAGAGGAATGTTGGAGTAGGGACAATAATCTTCTATCCTTCCCCATACCAGCTGGTCTTATTAGTAGGACTTTTAATGCCACTCATTGTGAGAAGCTGAGACTCGATTTTAGATTATTCCCTTAGGATAAAATGCATTACAAACTTCAGGTTGTTTGGAAAGGATTCACACCTGATATTTATTTTGTATCACTTTGTATCATGTCTGTTTCTTTATTAGATCATAGACTGCAGTATGGCAGTCCAGGAAGAACCAAAAGAACCATATGTCTCCTCAGTGCTTCCGTGGATTATCCTGCACAGGATTATCCAGCATGAGGAAGATGCTTTTCGATCTCTTTGCTGCCAGCAGCAACAGCAGCAGCAGAACCAGGGAGAAGAAGGTGGGTTAATTATTCACTTCTACATATTGCAGCTGAGCTTCTTACCATCTAACTCTGGAATATAAATAAGAAAATACTTTATCATCTTGTCTTGCTGTCTGAAGGGAATAGATGGGCATGAACATGTCATTTCTTGTTGCAGAAGAAACTTCTTTTTGCCAGATGAAGCATTGGCAGTTCTGTGATACTTAAGTATTTACCAACTTGTTTCTTTCAGTGAGTCCTGATAGCCCTATGTTGCCTTCTTCACTCATGCTGCTGAACACTGCTCATGAGTATTTGGGAAGAAGATCCTGGTGTTGCAATTCCGATGGTGCTCTTCTCAAGTTCTACGTAAGTGTTAATGTCATAGGATAATTTAGGTTGGAAGCGACCTCAGAAAGTCATCTGGCCAACCCACATCTGAAAGCAAGGAACAACTTCAAACTTACATTAGATTGTTTTTTGCCTTATCTTCATGTTAAAAATACACTTTTAAATCCACCTTCCTTCTTCTCCCGGACAAACACATGAATGTTTCAGTCAGGGTAATCTGGATTGCAAAGACTTGTTATTCCAGACCCCTGTCCATCAGTATACTTTCTAAACAGGACTTTTTATCAGACAAGAAATGCCTTTGCATAACCAACTCTGAACTGTACAAACATCTTAAATGGGAATTGGTAAATGATCTACCTTGTCCTGAAAGAGAAAGCACTGGAGAAGTGTTAAGTGGTTATTCTGAGTACTTAGGAGAAATGCAGGCCTATATCAACCACTGATCATGATAAAACTTCAGTTTGACCTTTGTGGTGCTTAGCTTCAGAAGATGCATCTTTTACTCTTTAAAAATAAACAGAGGCAATGTTTCTGAGAGGTAAAATTTCTGGCATTTTCTGGTGCTAAAACTTCTCTTTCTAGAGGAAATATTGCTGGCGCTTATCAGCATTTGTCCAGATGACTGGTGATACGTCACTGCTATATATTCTTTTTTGTGGTAAAGTCAGAAGTTTCTTGGTTTTTTTTTTTTGGTAATGAACTTGTAAAACTGCTTGCAGCTTGTGACCTATGGAAAAGGAATACTGAATACTGAATTTATATCCGGTTTTATCTTCTCCTTCTGTGTCTGGTGGCTCAGCCACACCCCTGCCCTGCTTGCAGGAAAGGTTCACTTTGATTTAAATTCAAACTTTTATTTTAGATAAATAACATCTTACTTGCTAATAACTCTTAATTTTCAGATGTCCTCTGAGAATTAAGGGTAACAATTTTTACATTTACAACTGTTAAAGGTGAACAATTGCCCCGATCTACTAGGTAGCTAGAGGGAGAGAGAGGGAGCCTGAGGAATGTCAGGAAAAATAACAGATGAGGCAGAAAATCCCATCTTTCCTGCTTATCTCATGAATCTCTTGCTGGAAGGTGAACTGTATGTGTGGATGGAGGATGCTTCCTGCTCCAGTATTCCAGGAGGGACCATAGCTTTTGTCCTCCAACCAGGAGGTAAGGTAGGCAGGATAGAAACGGGAAAGTCAGGGCAAGAGTGGTGTGCCACCTCAGCGGTGCGTTCTGGTGGGCGTGCACTTCAGGCTTTTGCACAGCAAAAAAAGCAAGTGGACTTAGCAGAGTTTTCTGTAGGAGCAGCTGACCCTAGTTCCCCACAGAGTGTGTGATGCCAAAAAGCAGCCAAACCATCACATGAGGAATGAGCCAGTTAATTCCCCAGAAATGAGTACCAGATATCTTCAGTGGAAAAATGATGTTAAAGTGATTGCCAGTAATGTTGCATAGTTACCCTTCCTGAGAGAGACCAGTTTGCTTGTATACCATGACTATTTCCTCTGAGTTCAAATATTTGATAAGGATTTGCAGTTAAGTTGATATAACGCTCATAATTAATGGTATTAGGAACAGAATTCTACTCAGTTATGCATAAGTGAGACAGACATGACACGATAACACAACCTTTTGTTTCCTCTAATGTGCTGTTAATCGACCTCAATTATGTTCAGGTCTACTTTTCTTTTTTTTCTCCCAGTCCAATAACACAAGGATAAAAAGGGATTTAAAATAAAAGGGAAATACTTAGTGTCATATGTAGCCACTTTAGATATTGTTTGTTGAAAAATGCTGAGTTCATAATAAATTCATTATAATGTATAGTACCTCTGAAGATATGCAAAATTTAGATAGTGCTAAAAATAACCATGTTGTGCTTTGAAG
This sequence comes from Coracias cyanogaster, assembly GCA_033124195.1. Taxonomy (NCBI): domain Eukaryota; kingdom Metazoa; phylum Chordata; class Aves; order Coraciiformes; family Coraciidae; genus Coracias; species Coracias cyanogaster. The sequence goes on along the minus strand of JAVSBS010015374.1, from coordinate 57,568 downwards.
GATAATCATACATATGAGGTAAAAATGCAGAAAAGACTTTTTTCAAAGCTTTCGTAAACCGTTGCATAACTTACTTTGTTCGCTGTGGGGTTTTTCCTAGGTTTTGGGTTTTATTTTGTTGCTCTCCAGAACACAAATGTTGCTAGTTCAAGATATGGAAGGAACTTGGATGGAAGTCTTATTTGTGCTGAAAGGGGTGGAGTGACTATCCTTGACATACCTTATCATTTTGTCAAAGATAAATATAAAAATGGATGCAGCAGAGATGTGGCTAATTGGTTATAGAGATGTGGATAGCTGACAGCAAAGCTGAGCAACTCACTATATGGACTTTTTTTTAACCAAAAATACTGTAACTGTTGCTTTCAGATGAATCTTGAAGTGTTCTAAATTCATGTAAAGCTAAATTAAATTTTCAAGGACTTTTTTGTGTCATCACAGACTGTGAGACCAAGTTTCAAGTATTACTGACCTTTAAGTAGAAGAATGTGAGTATAGTCTTTGCTTTTAAAAGTATGTTGAAGGGTGATTTCTTCTCAGAAAGAGACAAGAGGTCAAGAATCATGCTCATTTATGTTCAGTAATTAAAATTATATCAAAAAGTCTTAGTTGTGAGAACTCCTATGTTAAAGAAAATAAAAATTAAGAATAGTGAATGTAAGAAGAGTGACAGTGTACCTAAGGATTGGAATAAAAAAGTTATGTTCACTGTTTGGAAGTCAGTCTTCTAAAATCTGGTGAGTAATAGAAATTAACTCTTGACATAAAATTGAAAATAAACCTGAGAACAGTTTATTTCCTGTCATAATTCCCACTGGGCTTACCTTGCTGAGAAGAATAATTGTTTTCTTCTGATTTTTTTTTTCCTCCTCTGTTTCTTTTCTTCTTGCACTAGTATTTTGTTTCCTAGCATTTGAAAGAAAAGTAGGAATAACCAAGCAGTCTGATAGTACTGTATAAAATTCACAAGCTGAGAAAAACTCTAGTGTTACTTCTTTAAAATTGCTGCTAAAATAACCCAGTGGGATTCCATATTCATCTTGTCTCAGCGATTCTAATAAGCCGCTCACTTCACAGAACTGAGTTTGTCAAGTGTTACATAAAGTTTGAATATTTTCAATATAGGTAATACTATTTAACATGTAAAAAAGAGCGTGTTTAACTGTCAGCTGGGAAAATTCAGTTTTGAATTTTGCAGTTAAACTGGGTTATTTGTTTCTTCCACATCACAAGTAAAGATTTGCAGGCCGTCATCTGTCCTCAGTTACCCACTTACTGTCCTAATTGCAGTTACTCATCTGGAATGTGATTATCGCTCTCAGATTGGGTGGTGTTACCCATATTTGGTCCTGGAGCTATGATATATTTGGCTGTTCTGCTGTTGATAAATTTGACTTGTTTATGCCTGACTTGATTTTATACAGACTCAAAACCATAGTAATTCTATTGTTTTCACGTTATTAACTAAATGTAACTCCAAATGTACATACAGAGTTCATCTGTTGAACAAAGACGGCGAGAACGAAGCCTCCAGTCCTTCGTTTCCCTTGTCTGAAGGCTGTTCTGCACTCTTATTCAGATGGGTGTGTTAGATCTAACGTGCTCCAGAAATGGGTGTCTGGGCAGTACTGCTGTAGCATGCTGTAATATGGTATTATTAGATGAAAGGAGTTACTCATTGACCTTTTCAAGATTATTCCTTGTGGTCTAGTTGTTACACTAGAAAAGAAATTTCCCATGGTTGAAGGAGAATATTTCTATGTGTACTGCTGTGTTTCCTCACTTCATCCTTAGCTTAGAAACCGAAGCACAGTCAGCTTTTCCCTGTGCAGAGTACTGACAAGCTGGGATAGCCTGGCTGTTGGCCAAACCCAGAGAATACGGTACCGTGGCATTCACTGGGAAGTGCTCTACAGGGATATTTCAGTGGCACTTTACAGATTCAGCTTGACTTCATTGAGGTTTATTACCTTCAGCCAGGAGAAAATCGTGATTAGCTCTGCATAGAGCTACTCAGGAATCTCTTAATTTCCCTTCTCAGTACTCCCTGGAGCTTATTAGCCACAGCTCAGTGCCAGACCCCATCTACCTCTGCATTTGAGAAGCAATGTGTCTAGGACAGTAATTTAGACAGCTAGGAAGGATGGCACGGAGAGCCTGAGGGGTTCTGCAGGAGTCAGCTCACCCTGCCAGGGCTGGAGCTAATGAACAGTGTTTGAACTGAGGCTGATTCAGTTTAGGACTATTAGATTATCTCTGCATCCTACTCTCCTCAGTCTCCCTGGTATTAGGAGCATGATGCTGATACACCTGAGTTGCCTCTCCACGGATCTGCCTCGAGTCCAGGGGGTTTATTAGCTCAGGAGCTGTGCGTCACAAAAAATGGCCTGTTCCCAGACTTGAGCTTGCCCTCGGATGCAGCGCTCCTAAGTCATGAAGCTAAATCGTGTCTGTGTAAGTGTACCTGTACCCACAGCCTGGGCAGTCTGATCGTGTACCTGGGAACCTCGATCAGCTACAAATAGTTGAGAGCTGTGAATGTATTTACAGCTATATCCTTGCAAATGTCATCAGGTACTTTGAAAAAAATCTTCAATTTTCAGTCGCAGAATTGCCCACTTCTTAAACTAAAATATAACAAAGCATTATTGAACACAAGAATTTAGTTTTCAGAGCCAAGAGGGTGTTGGAAGGGTAAAGAAAGAGAGATAAAATGGGATGAATTACTTGAAGAGAGACACAGCTTCAAGAATATTAAACAAAAGTGTGTTTTAAAGACTAGTATTAAATTATGACCTGGAGGTGAACTGTCTGCTCAAGTACAAGATGATTGCTGTGACTCAAAATTTCATTGAAATGCCTACTGAAAATTGTCTTCACTCTTATTTTTCAGAGTTTTGCCTCTTAATAAATGGTACCTTGTTCTTAGCACAGACCTTCTAAGCTGAAAAGAATTCACATTTTATAGTTAATCCCAGTGCTTACAAACGAGTTTACAAACTTAAATGACAGAATTTTACCTTGGGATGATGTGCAGTGCTTGTAGTGTCAGGAGAGCCAGTCAAGATGAGAAGCTTCTTCTAGCATGCATCATATGCAAAAATAATGGAGTTTACAATCCTAGATGTTGAAAAATGATAAATGGTGATGAACAGGCTGGTGAAGTGCTGTAAAAGTACTGGCTTTGAAATAAAGATCCAAAATCTCGCTGCACAGATTTTCTTGGTGAATATGTTTTTATTGACTTTGAGATGTCTCTGTGGAATGTGTTCTTTTTGGTTTGCTTTTTAAGGATGAGCAGAGAAAATTTTCAAAGAATCACCTTTTCTTGTTTGGCATTGAGTTGCAGTTTTCTTTCACGAATGTTTTAGAGTAATAGCATCTTCCAAAATATGCTACTCTTGGGTATTTATTTCTGTAATGTTGAAGTTAAAGATAGCAACTTGCTACGGTGTTTAGTCATTTGGGATCAATCCAGCCACTTCTCTTGGTGTGTAGCCATCTGTGTAATACTATTCATACTGTGCAATTCTATATCCCTTGTAGCCAGATTTTCATTAGCTGTCACTTCTTTTTCTGCAAAGTCCTCTCCATCTCACTTTTTTAATGCAGAGGAAATTGATGTTTGTGAATTGGGGCAGAAATTCTTCTGTGCCTTTTCCTTACTCACAGGAATGACAAACTGTAGTGTTTATATTCACAGAAGCAACTTGATGGGTAGTGGGAAACTTTGAGTGGTCTGAAGTCTGAAACATTAAGCTGGTATCTGACCTCATTGCTAAAAGACAAGAGTTTGTTATTGTAGGAAAAAAAAAAAAGCTCTTTATTAGAGTGCTATTGAAATTACTTGTGTGAGACTAGTTTACAGAAATACGGGTGGTATTTGGTTGTTATTGGGGAAAAATATGTGTAGTTCCTTAATATTGTTTTCGTCTGCCTTCAGATAACTAGGTAACTTAATACAGTCCTCAGCCTGCAGGTGACTTTTTCATTCGTATTTGTGGTGTTGTAGGTTCAGGTACTACAAAAAGAACTTGCAGCATCCACTTCTGAAGATACTCATCCATACAAAGAAGAGCTGGAAACAGCCTTGGAACAGTGTTTTTACTGTTTATATGGTTTCCCTAGCAAAAAAAGCAAAGCAAGGTACCTAGAAGAACATTCAGTACAGCAGGTAAGAGATGCATAATTTAATGTCAGTGGAATATCCTGAGGTGATGAAAGATAAACCCTTGTTTGGTTTTAATGCACCTTAGTGTATTTTAGAGAAAGATTACTGGTTACTTTTATTTTCTTGTAAAATTTATGTTTTACATATTGTAGAAAAGAAACTCATTTAAAAACTGTAAGCCTATATGAATATAGAGAGTCAAATATTTGCAATGAAATGCTAGTATAGTCTTAGTCACAGTAGTCTGCCGTTTTGAAACTATTGACAAATCAATTTTATTGAGCCCTGACTTTCCTGTTTTCAACAGAGAAGAAGTTCGAGTTTGAGGAAAATTAGGAAAAAGGCAGCTTGAGAGAAGAAAACTGCAGACAGCCTTGCAGTTTATGAAAGTGAAAAATGTCACTGTTAAAAATCCTGCAAGTAAATTATAGCTTATATTGAAATCTATGATGGTAAATATCTGGTAGGGGTTTATGAGAAATGTGTGAAATTCACTTGAGTTTGGGAGAAGAACAGCTACAGATTTGTACAGTTTATAGTGTTAAGGAAGAGACAGAAGCAGCAGTTCAACAGTCCTCTGCCTGAAAACATCACTGATTTTGTTAAAAATCTTCAGATGATTTTTGCATTTAACAAGTGAAAATGATCTTAGAATTATAAATGAAAAGCAGTTTCATACAACCAAAACAATTGGCTGGCTTCTTTGAACAGACCTTTTAAAATACACAGATCCTGTTGTTATTACTCATTGGATATTTGTTAATCTGTCTCTTAAACTTACCTGCTAGAAAATTAAGGTAATGAGAAAATGGGAATAACTAAGAAAAAGAAAATAATAAGGAGATTACCCTCTGTGCCCCTCTCCATTTTTTCTGATTGCCGTTTCATTTATTCTTCTTACTTGAGTTTGAAATTGAAGGTGTAGAGCTTTTATCCTCCAATTCTTACCCATGATCTCAGTGTCACTCTGAATGTGATTGATTCTTGCTTATAAACAACTTTTTTTGGCAATTCTTCTAAGCAAATAGAATGACTTTATTTTTCAGTGGCATACACTAAGCTACAACCCAATACCTTAGTCTTTAAAATCTGTGAGCAGTATGCTATATTTCTGAACAGCATAAATTAATGGTGCCTTTAATTGTTCTGTTCCTGGGAGGTTTAATTTGCTTCCTGCTAGAATAATATATATATTTTCTTACGAACTAGAAAAGCCACAACAACTCAGTGTTAGTAGACTTTTGAATATTGGAATTTGAGATAATTTTTTTTCCATTCTCATCTACCTCCCTCTTCAGGTTGATCTGACATGGGAAGATGCTTTGTTCATGTTTGAATATTTTAAGCCTAAAACTCTTCCAGAATTTGACAGTTACAAAACCAGTACTGTGTCTGCTGATTTGGCCAATCTTTTGAAGAAGACTGCTACGATTGTTCCTCGAACAGACAAGCCTATGCTGAGCCTAGATACCGTATCTGCCTATATTGAAGGGACATGCAGCAAGGTATAATTAATTGCTTTAAAAAATATAAAATTTAAAGGAGTAAAAATTATTTGTTATTTTTATGTTGGCTTAGAGATAGTTATGGGAATGATTTATTCCGTGGTTTTGGATTTCCTCAAGTAATTGCATTCAAATGAAATAAGAGTAACACCACCAAAGCTTTTACTCTTGGAATGGCAAGATGTAATATTGATTAATAGGGAGTCAGTATGAAATGTTCATTAGTGTTTGTAGGTGCTCTGTGTGTCTGTGAATACTTTCACTGTCTTCATGTTCAATACATTCATATTCTGTGGTGAAAGGCTACTTTAGCTACAAGGAGGAAGCAAGTGTGCAGCTCATTTAATATGAAAGTTGTCTTTAATATGAACCTTTTTTCTTTTTTTTTTTTTTATTTTCAGGCACCATCTCTCCCGGATGGTGCAGACTATTCTCCACCAGTGGTGACTGAGTTGTACTATCTTCTGGCAGATTATCATTTCAAGAATAAAGAACAGTCTAAGGCCATTAAATTTTACATGCATGACATTTGCATTTGTCCAAACAGGTCAGTATTATTGAGTCCTGCTGCACATTATTCATTCTTCTCACTTCTTTCAGTACTGAAAAGCAGACAACAAAAGATACTTATTTCAGCTTCAGGAGATTTAAAACAAACCAACCAACTAAAAAACCTGCCTTCAATCCATTATCATAGGTGATTGTATAATTAAGGGCATCTTTAAAACAAACCAAACAAAACCCTAGTGTTAAATATTTTATTGTTTTGAAATTAAATCCATAAACTGAAAAGTGGGGGGAAGCTAAATTAAAATCAATAACAACTGGGAAGGGCAAGGACCAATTCAATATTTCTCTTTTGAACCTTTTGTTCTTTGTTATGGTATGTTGATACATGACAAGGAATTTAAAATGTCACTATCTAATAGCATAGCTATAGCAGAAATAGCAGTTTTTTAGTGGATTAACTGTTTAGGCTGGTCTCTTCCTGAGAGTATTGATCTTGCTGCTAGAGAACTACTCAGAGAGTAAAAGCTCAAATAAAGTATTTAAGTGATATTTAAACTGAAACACCTTGTTTCTTGATAACTTACAACTTACCTTAATACCACCAAGATTAAGCTCTCTCATCTTAAAGCATGTGTTGAATAACAATCTTCTAAAGTGAAATTAAATATTTAAACTTACTGATTAAATACAGGGTTTGCATATTAGATGTTCACTATTTTAATTCTCCTTGAAGATAATAGATCAGAGTCAGTAACAAAAACCCTGGTTTGATAGATTTGAGACAAGAAAACTATTTCAATATCCAGCCATATAACAGAGACAAAAGGGAAGGTGAAGGCACAGAGCAATTTTACATGTGAAATCTACAGAGGAAATAGCTGTAGTATAATGTTACTGAGTCTTCTACTCTGGGAACTGTGATTAGCGCATTGCTAAAACTTTTGTCTGAAACCTGATAAAGAAATTACCAAACGCCACAACCTCCGTTTTTCTGTAGTTTTGATACTTTAAAACCTAAATTCGTAAATAAATGAGTGGAATGCATATTTACCTTAGTGTGTGGCATTTCGTTGCTCAGAAGATGCTTCATATGGTAGCCTGGCTTTTTTACCTCAGTCGTATGAGATGTTACTTCTTTAAATGTATTACAGAACTGTATTACAGTTCCCTTTCCATTCCTCTCAGGAATCTAACTATTGAGGTAACTTGACCCATAAATGGGTTTTCAGTTGAAAGCAGCAAGAAATTGCAAGCAAAAATGTGAGAACATGATGATTGTTCCTTTGGTGTTAGAATCATGGTAAAATGGAAAAATTCCAGCGCTGGTGACCCCAGATGTTACTGTGAGCTTATGGAACATAGAACTTACTCTTCAGACAGTATTGTCAATACAAATACAAACTAGATCCTGACCAGCCCCCTCAGCAAACAGTCTTTATTGCTCATCAGAATTTTCATACATGGAAGCATTTTGGGTTTTGTAACATTTATGTTGGAAAACGATGATGATTATGAAGACCATTCACAGTCCACAATACAAAATGTCATAATGGCTCTCTGCTGGCCTACAGAAATAAAAGGTGGCAAGGTTTGGACAGCACAGCGTGGTTACCGAGAAAATAAATCAGTGGGAGTGCTGCCATTAGAGGCCTAGATATGTTATCTTTGCATGGCAAATAAACACGGTTGTTTCATCTGTTTTTCCCATGTGAGAATAACTGGGGACAGTGCTTTATTAGGAAACCATTTTTAATAAAATCAGTATGATTAAGGCTATACAGCCTCTGTTCCACTGTGAGGGGAGGAGGAGATGCAGAAATACGTTTTGAGAGAGCATATGATGAAAAGAAGATAATGTTGTGGATATAACAAAATCTGTCTTGTCTCTGCCATTCAGTGTAACGTTTAGGGGAGAAATTGTTTATTTGTTATGTTCTTGCTTGCATAGGTTTGATTCCTGGGCTGGGATGGCTCTGGCTCGAGCAAGTCGCATTCAGGACAAGCTGAATTCTAACGAATTGAAAAGTGATGGCCCAATCTGGAAGCACTCTACTCCTGTCTTGAATTGCTTCAAGCGAGCCCTAGAGATTGACAGCTCTAATCTCTCCTTGTGGATAGAGTACGGCACCATCTCCTATGCCCTACATTCTTTTGCATCCCGACAGCTTAAGCAGTGGAAATCGGAACTCCCCCCGGAAGTTGTGCAGCAGGTGGGATCTAGCTGAGAACAGTATGAAATTCTAAACATTTAAATCAAATATTTGCATGTACAAATATGTACATGTATTAAACTGTACCTTAATAATGTTGGAAATTCTCATATTCGTTCATATAACGAATATGGTGTTAAGCAGTATTTAAAGGGGTTTTTCTTCCTTTTTCCTGTGTGAAATTAGTTTGAGTTTGATCTTTGAATTATCTTTCGAAGGTGACACAAAATTACTGTAACCTTCTGGAAAGGGGAATTATATTTACCTTACCTTTCTGTAAATGTCATACAATTTTTCCAGGAAAAGGTGAAATATATACATAATTAGTGAAAAGATCAGGAATTGCTCTGTTATCTGTGTCCATGTGTAATCTCTTGTTAGCTAAAGACATACTGCCCATTTTCTGTGGGTTTTGGGCTATTTACTTAAAAGATAAAAATGAGGAGATTGATAGAATTTTAATAGAAGAAGCTGCTATAAATTCTTTAGCTCTTTATGCATGATGATGATGAAAAAGTTAGAGTTATTATGAAGTTTATTGCTAAGCCGAAATGAGCAATTCTAAAACTCAGTGACAAAGAGTTGTAGGGGAAATGTTTTGCCTGTCTTTTTGGACTAGTAAACTCTTTCTGATTTAACTTTTCTGACTTACAAATATTGTGTAATCCACAACTGCAAGTAGAATGAAAAGTGCTGTTCCTGTGTGGCTGCTGTGATTTGTAAAATCTTGTAGTGTTTGAACTACAGAGACAACAGTCCTGGGAACATCCTTTGTTTCCAGGAGAGCATATTTACAGCAAGATGATGGGTCTTGGATCTGAGCTGCCTCTATAGCTATATTAACATCACACTTCCCATAGGTGCTTACACAGCATTTGATCTTCTAAGGGAAAAGACAATATAAGCATGCATATTAAAGGAGACTAAATGGTTTATTAATTAGTATGTTTGAAATGACAACTAACAGTAGAGTTTTCTTTCTAAGGGTAATTACATCCAAGAGCTCCAAAACTAACTACTCAGAAAGTAGTTATTACATTTTATGCCTTTGATCTATCAGAAGTTTGGTCTTACTGTCTTGTGGCCTTTTGGCTGTGGGGGTCTTGCCGAAGATTTCCAGGGATAATGCTGGAGTTATTTTGTATTATCAGATAAAGAGCAGCCATCTTAAGTTGTGGATTAAATCAGAATGTTTCTTTAGGACTGCTTGAATCTTCCTTTTTTTCAAGTGAATTTATTAGAAAAGCATAATTTACTAAGAAAAGCGCTATTATAATAAAAGATAAATTGGAACAATATAATCTCCCTTCTAGAGCTCTATCTCTTCAGGATACATAAAACCTTATTCTCTTCTCCTTATGAAATATTTTGGAAGGGCAAGGTTACATTCTAGTTCTTGGAGTGCAAAAAGTGCTTAGGATTCTGTTATAGCACAAGAATTTAAAATTTATAAAGTTCATTTTCAAAGGGAGAGAATTACATTAATGCACCTTTTGACCTAGTATATGTGACTTTATTGGCAGTTTACTGTAATTTATGCTGCTGGTTTGAATTCCTTTGGGGAGGGGAGAAAAGAGAGTATTCTTGCCATATTCAGCCCAAAAGTAGATGCAGTGCAAGTAAGATGGAATACATTTCTTCACAGATGATAGTGGTCCGTAATGACTTTACCTGACTTTAATTGCAGAAAAGAACAAATTTATTTTTTCTTTGAAGAGTTAAGGTAATTACTGCTCTGAAAAAGTAACATTTTTGTAGACGTGTATTGGTTTGTTATTTTTCGGATTTGTATTTATATGCATGTTCTTACACTTCTGTCTTACTGTGTTGTTCTGGTTATTTGTGTCAGCTGTTACTGAGATGAACAGCAACATATCCATAGTTTGTCTTAAATTATGTACCTTGTTTATGCACATTTATACGCAGGAGCATATTTTTAGAATTTCTCATCCCAGCCACAGTAAATTCATGTATTTTCAACACTTTGTTCTATTGCAGATGGAAGAGCGTCGAGACAGTATGTTGGAGACAGCCAAATTGTGTTTTACGTCAGCATCTCGCTGCGAGGGAGATGGCGATGAAGAGGAGTGGCTTATTCACTACATGCTGGGAAAGATCGCAGAGAAGCAGAAACAGCCTCCTGTTGTCTATCTGCTTCATTACAAACAGGCAGGTCATTACCTGCATGAGGAGGCTGCCCGATATCCAAAGAAGATTCACTACCATAATCCACCAGAACTTGCCATGGAAGCTTTGGAGGTAAAAGAAGGTTAAATACGTAGGCTTGAAAACCTTGTTCTCTACAGGTAATGGAATACTGGTTATTATTAGTTCGTATTATTAGGCATATGTACATGGTGCTCTGCATCTGGGAACATTTACAAGACTAACTTGGAGAACAAAATGGAGCTTGTTATTCAGGCTGGTTTTGTATAAAAGACAGTTTATGTACAGTCTTAGTGTTGGAGAGATGGGCAGAAGTTCCACTTCTGGATTTTGCAGCACACGGTTCATTCGTTTTTATCAAAGTGAAACATGGATTGGTTTCACAAGTATCTCACAGCTACGGAAGTGTGAGTTCATGCATGAGTTGAAATAGTAGTTGTAACACCTTTGCTTTCACTGTGTTGTCTTGTAAAAAGAGTGGATCTAGAACATAAGCAGGGGTGACTTGCTTCCAGGGAGACCAGGTCTGCTTCTGTTGTTGTATTCCATAGGTTGCAGTTATAAAATGTTTACTATGTTCTGATCTTGTAATTTACAAGCAGCTTTCAGAGGCAGGCAGGTACATTTAGGTAACAGATAACTGTACTAACTCCTGCAGTTTTGGCAGCAAAGAGGCTGTTTCTAATGGTTTGCAGAGCTATGAATTCCATACTGACCAAATGCACTTTGGTGTTTTCTAGGTATACTTTCGACTTCATGCTTCTATTTTGAAACTTGTGGGGAAGCCAGACTCAGGAGTAGATGCAGAGATATTAGTTAGTTTCATGAAAGAAGCTTCTGAGGGACCTTTTGCCAGGGGTGAGGAGAAGAACACCCCAAAAGTTGCAGAAAAGTGAGTGCTGGTTTCCAGGAGTATCCTCTGCATGCTTGTAAACTACTGTATAATAAGCAATTAAAATGAAGATGAACGAAATATAAACCAAGTGATTAGAGTTAATTCAAATGTTTGCAGTTTTCTTGTATTATGAACAGTAAGGTTATATGCTACTCACATCTTCTTAATAATTGGCACAGTGTGGATAGGAAGGAAACAGAGTAGAACCATTTTGATCTTGTGATCCGTTTTGAAGCTACTGTTTGTATATATTAATAAAATTATTTGGTTGTAATCAACTATTAAGAAGTGCAAAAGCAAATGGCCTTTATTTTAAAGGGTAAGAGATTTTAGTCCTCATAATTTGTCCCACTAGCAGCTATAAAATAAAGAATGTTTTACTATTGCCCAGTGACAAGAGAGGAATATAACCTCTACTAAAAATCCATCCTTTAGAATTTGTTAGTAAGATTTGATTATTATATTGGAAACGTTGTAAGAGCACGTAGTCTCCTTTTGTTCTTTGTGTATGTCCATAGCATGTTAACACTTCATTTATTATTTTTTTTCCTTGCCCCTCCCAGGGAAAAAGCTTGCATGATTGATGAAGACTCTCACTCTTCAGCCGGAACAGTGCCAGGCCCTGGGACTTCCCTACCCTCCTCCTCCGGTCCAGGTCTGACATCCCCACCTTACACAGCCACTCCAGTTGACCACGATTACGTCAAATGTAAAAAACCCCGTCAGCAGGCAACGCCGGACGGTACAGTCCCTGTTCTCAATACTGGCAGCACAGGGAGGTGCTCTAATCATGGGGGGTTTGACCAGGAATGATCAAACTGCTCATTTCAAGGAGGGTGATGGGTCTGTGGTAACACGGGCAATATTGAAGCTCATTACCTTTATAAATTCAGTGGTTTAAATAGAATCAGTGTACAGTCAGAGCTTTAAGTACAAAATTTGAAGTTGTCACCTGCCACCACTGGCACCTGTCACTTAATCAAAATGGGAATGTTGACAGGGGTATGTAGCTGACTGAATTTGTGGTGATTTAAAAAAATTTTTTTCTTTCTTTCTCCAGAGCTAAATGTCTGTCTGAGCTCATTAGTAAAGATGTGGATTCAGTCTTTAGAAGACTGGACTCTGTTTCAGTGCCCATGTGGAATGACCAGGTGAAAATTTGAACTGTGGCTGAAACAAGACAAATTGTTAAAAGGGCAAAACAAAAGAGTATTATGCTTTTTGGAAGGAGGCAGGTGGCAACTATTTTGAATATATTGTGTATCAGCACGAAATGATTTGCATGACAGTCCAGTAGACTTCATCTTTTAATTTTTCATCATTTACAATGACTGGTTAGCAGCTCATCTCTATAGAATATAATATAAAGTGATTCAATAAATAATTGGTTTATAAATGCAGATGGTAGGGTGATAATGAAGACTTTGCAATATACGTAGTAGAAATTAAGTTACTATTTAAGCAATCTGACATTATTATTTGGGTAGGAATTTTATTCTAATTCTACTCTTCTGGCCATTTGTTTATCCATCTGGATCTATGAGTATCAGCATTCAATAAGGAGTGAAATATCTGCAGTGTATAGCTTAGTGGTGGTAGAATGTGGGAGGCCCCACAGAAGTGCTCTGCTTGATAGGAATTTATTTCTGGAGGGTGGGCTGCTTCCTATCATCGTTTTCTGAAGGATGGTAATTTGTAAATAACTTTGACATAGTTTTGAAGCAAGTGTTCATGTGCCTGGAAACTCTGCAAGGTGAATTTTATTCCTTTCCCCCAAATAATTCTTGCTGAGGCTGACAGAAGTTCCATTATCCCTTTTCCTAAATTGAATAGAGAAATGTTCATTTTATTTGTGTTTACATTTCAATAAGGAGAAGTTTGTTGAACTGTTCTATCTCACATGTAGTGTGTTAGTGTGAATGGGTTTTGTGGTGATCAGACCCTTATATTAGCCTTTTGATGTCTTTTGACACAGCAGACACAAGCAGTTCTGCCTAAGAGTACATCTGCTTAGGTCCTGAAGACTTGAAATGTTCCCAGGAGATATATAAATTAGATAAATATTCCCATATGTGTCGTTAGTACATTTACTCAGAGTAAGATACTATGGACTGTAGCAGGCTAGTTACCCGATGGGAGCAAAGTTGGCTGCTTAGCAGAGCCTGAAGGTGCAAGCTAAGGAACGTGAAGTAGCAGTTCTTGGGTCTGCTAGCTTAGCCTAGCTGGGACTAAGCTTTGCTGCTGTCAAGGCAATTGAAAATGTCTGAAAAAAATGGAAAGAAGCGAGGTTAGGGTGATCTTTAGGAAGGCTGTGTGTAACCATGACACTTAGAATTGCAAAATACTGCATCATTCATAATGTTTTGTAAGTTGCTGGCACAACTAAACTCTGGATACAGCATATTGAAGAGCCTCAGGAAACTGAAATATTTGCCTTGGGGCTGTTACAGATGGCAGGAGAGCTAACAGGCTTGAGCCATGCTCGGAAGTCTTCCACTTTTATATTATTACATATACTGTGCTCCTCTGCATGCATTTGCATTTTACTTGTACTAAAATATATCCTTTTGAAGTAAAGTACTCTTGAAATCTTACATGTAATCACATCACTGAAGGAAACTGCTGCCTGCATTTCCATTGTAGCATTCCTAAAAATAGACAGAAAATACCCCTCATTTGACTACTCTTTAGATTTATTTTTTTTTACCGTTCTGACAGCAGATGAAACCGTCTGTATTATCGTTTGCAGAATGAATAATTTGGCCTAAATTCAGCATAGATACTTATTCTGTCTGAGGCCTCACAGTGCTCTTATTTACTCTTACTCTTGTATCAATATTGTTGATCATATATGACATAAACGAAATGAGAGCATTATACAGTCTTACCTACAAAGTTCTCTTCATGTGTGCTATGCTTCAAGAAAACATGACCCGTGATGAAAGAGAGAAGGAGCTGGGATGGTTTTTCTAGGGAGGAGAAGGCTAAGGGCAGACGTGACAGCCGTGTAACCTACGTAGTGTTGAAGGCTGCGCAAAGAGTTAGAGGGGGAAAAACCCAGGATTTCTGTGTCCATGGGAGACAGAAGAGATTATATAAGGCTTAAGATGCTTTTTCAATCTGGACATTTGAAAATAGTGTTAGAGTAGTATTAAGAAATAATATGTAGCAAAAAAAGAAAAAAGTGAAACACTCTAGTATGTTCCTGGGGACAGTATAACTTCAGCGCTGGAAGTCTTTAAAAAGTGGCAAGACAGCCATCTGCCAGGAATGATGGAGATATAATTTATCCTGATGGAAAAAGGAATGGACTAGATGAACTCCTGTGACTCCTTCCGAGCCCTATTTTTTTTCCTATTAATTTTATGGCTTTTGTGGGATTTTTGGGTTGTTTCTTTCTCTCTCTCTTTTTTTTTATTTAAGATATCCAACAATGCCGTCTAGTGCAGTAAATTATCTCTTTACAAGCAGGAAAGAATTACTGTACAGCTAGACATCTTTTCTTGAAAACATTGGGACTCTGATCTTCAAGCATTCATCTGTAGATAGGTAAAGTTTGTGAGGGCAAATTTCTTTTGGCTACATGATATTTAACTGTGTCATTGTAGTTCTGTAGGTCTCCAGCACATTTTGCCGGTGGTAGAAGATGACCAGTATATGCAGAAATCATTGTTAAAGTTGAGAACATTCAAAAGCTTTACATCCAGTGAATGCTGGAGTTTTAAGTCATATATTTAATGGAAATGGGAGAAGGGAACCAGTAAATACAGCTTGTAAAGTAACTACTTTTTCCTTGTGGCAGCTGCTAGCATATATCTCCTTCAAGGAGACAGAAGTATTGCTGAGTGGCAGCTGTTATTTGCTGGCTGACTAGCTGCTGTCGTGTAAAATAGGCAGCTTCCTTTCTCTTTCTTGTCCTTCCATTTAACAACATCTTTCCCTTCCTTCTGTTAATCCTGTCTTTCCTCTCATCACCCCTGCCTGTTGCTGTTTTACAGCCCTCCAAAATGAAAATGTGCTTTTGATAGTAGAAGCCTGAAGTTTAGATTTATTATTTTTTTTTAATTTTCCAAGAGCAAAGTAGGAAAAAAAGAAAAAAACCAGGAGCTCACAGGGACCAAGGCTATTCCTACTTGGGATGTCAGCATATTTACACAGCTAAATGGCCAGCGTTACACGCTAACACAGACTTGCTCGCTGTCCAACTTTATACAGGCTGGATGTATGAAGTCAGTAAAGACCAATGGCAGTACGGACTTCAAGCAGTAAATTTACCTAAATTTTGTTGTGAGATCTTTTTAGCTGTAATATGCCTTTGTTGTGTTGATATCCAATTCCATGTTATCGTGGTGGTATGCAGAGGATGTATTCAGTATCCATTGCTGTTGCAGTGTTAAAATGCTATATTGTTTAAGTCTTCATCCATGTCATGTAGTATGTTGTGTGTAGTTAGATGTAATTGTCTTTTTTTGTGTTTGTCTTTGTCTAATTGCTTTTGCAACCAATATTGCCCGTGCTGCCTCTAACCTTTATACAAATCTCTGTTCCCCAGGCATCCTCTTCCTGCTTTTACCTGTCACGGCTTGCTTTTAATAATTGGCAAAACCTGCATGATAAACTCACTGGGAAAGGCTACTTGCTTCATGCTGTGGGAGAAGGCTCACTTCATAGTTTGCTGGTCTGTAATTCTGCAAATGTTATGAAGACACACAGTTTTTTTTATAAATGGGGGTTCTCAACAACCTGATGAGACAAAGGTGATCGCTGAGAAACGTTTTGCACCAGGTTGTCACTCAGGCCAAACTAAATAAGCTTCTAAAATAAGATGTATAAAAAGAACATCCACATTACATTTTGGAACATTAAAATCTTACCCTTCAAAATTCTGTCTCTCCAACAGTTCAAAATGAAATCTTTTGGTCTGCAGTACATAACCTTTTCTGGCACATGTACTGGATGTTCATGGAGACTGCATACTGCACTACACAAATAATGAATCAGATCCAGTTTATTGCAGTATGTTCCATTTTTTACCTTACCCCAATTTAACCTCTCTCTGGTTAGTAAAAGTATCACATTGACATTTAGTGTGAGATGATGTCAAAAGGATTTGACTAAATAAATGGAACATTGATGAGATGCTCTGTTGCTGTGCACTTGAAGACAGAAGAACGGCAATGTAGGACTGCAAGTTACTGAAACACATTCAGTGTTCAGTGCAGCCAAACAAAATACAGACTACCATCTTTGACTCATGTTAGAACTCCCTTCAACATTCAGAGGACTTGCTGTCCTCAAGAAATTAATCTGCTCCCATGCAAATCTCTGCAATTCTTTTGTTTTTAATAACGTGCAAGTGCCTTTTGATACAGAGCTGAATGTTGTCTTCTGTTATGGGTGGAATCTCTTTCAAGAATGAGAATTGTGTGATACATCTTGTTTCTGACTAGAGAGCAATAAAGAAAAATGCTCATATGTACAAGTATTAGAGAAGAGGGGAGATACGGTGCCAGGCAAGCAGGACAAAGACAGTCTGTACATCCACAGCCTGTGAACAACCCACCTTTATTGCATGAGACTTTTTAAAAAATAATACATAGTTATTGATAAGCTCTCAGAGTTGTTCTTTACTGTAAATTGAGTTAGCATATGTATATAACTCTTTGGAAAAGCTTTCTGTGCAACTTGCTTCTGATTTTTTACTTTTAGCTGATAGTTTATCATATTTCAGATACCTTCTTGTAATAACTGGGCATATGTTTTCCTTCAGGATATTTAAGACAGAAAAAGGTACTATTCAGAAGAAGTGACTTATACCCTATTGGCTTTCTGAGCCTGTTACCTACCCCATATGCAGATGTTTCAGAGGTCTTCTCCCTCCTCCTTTCAATTTCCAAAAAGTTTCAAAGGATGGAGGGCAGACACTGTGGATGCTGAGTGGCATAGTAATTAACTGACAAAGGCAGAATAGCTCATTCATGTTGGCACCATGAAGCTGTGCTTCAGCTCCCCTGACAGTAAATTATGCGAGCTTGTACCATGAGAGATGTTACCTGGTCAGCATGCTTAGCAGTCACTAGGATTGTGTGGCTGCTAGTTCAGGTCACTTACACTTCAACACGTCACTGGCTCTTCTCTTCCCTCCTTCAGGCCTGTAGTGGACACAGTTTAGGTGACAAGGGTTATGGTGTATGGTCCACAGGGCTCACGGTGTATGGGGGAGAGTGCTGGCACAGGGTAACAGCTGGTGAAGTAGTAAGCCCTTTTTTTTTCCTGTTGTATTTTAAAATTAAGTAGTCATTTAGATTCCCCAAAGTTGTGTTCAACTTTTTACTGTTCATTGGTAACTGTGTGGATGTTGTGCCTGAGTGCTCATGGAGCAGCGATGATGACGTGCTAACGGCTTCTTCTGGCATGGAGGAATAGCGTGCAATAGAGATTTTTTGAAGTCAACCCAGTAAACCTGTTTCATTCAGGATGAGATTAATCTTAAAGTGCTCTTAAGCATAGAATTAAATCAGAGGGACTACAGGTAATTTTCTACTATCTAGAACAGTTGTGTTTCAGTAGTGATAGTTACTTAATTATCCAAGTGACTGACAGGCTCTCACTGTGATACCATCAAGGTCTTGGCAGTACAGGTAAGCATACAAGCTCTTTCTTCCCAATGACATCTTTCCAATAATAATTAATATCTTTTTACTAGTCCCTTGGAAGGCGAAAAAGATTCTTTCTTTTGACCTTTTTACATTTTCTGTCCAGAGCTGCACTTTTTCACCTGTTGACAGAGTAGGTGATATAGTGTGACATAGAAATCCTGAAATGTCATAAGTTGAGTGCCTTAAGAGGAACGGGTTGAAAAAAACCAAAACAAATAATTTGCTCTCATGTGCAATTTCCTTGATCTTTAGAAGTAAACATGAAATACTTAACTTTACATCAAATAGAGATTTCAGCTCGTCAGGTTTTTAAAATTTTCCCAAAACTCAGGAGTGATGCAACAAAGTAATGAAACAAAATATAATAATACCAAAGAGAGAATCTGGTATCAGGACATATTTTTAATAGGAATTTTGTTGCAGTAGCTTACACACAATTTAGTAGATCTTTTCCCTATTCTCTTCATTTCCACTACAGATAATAATTTGGGGTTATTAATACCCAGTTGTATTTTCATCTGAGCTTCTGAAATAATAAGAAATTTTACAGGAAGGGACCTCAAAAGAGTATTTAGTCCTTGATTTATCATTTGCTTGTAAGTGAGGGATCACTTAGCTTTTTGAAAAAGCTTGCCTTATTGCTATTGCCAGATGGGGGAACTAAGAAAATACCTTAGGTAAACACAATATTAAAACTAGTAACCTTCTAACACTTAAATTATGCTGAGTTGCATTAAATTGTCTTTAATTATAGCAGACATTATTAAAAAGCACTGATGTTCTCCTTGGATTTACATCTTTCGAAAGGACAAGTGTCAATAGCAGTTGGAATTTGAGTCAATGCTCATGTCTCACAGACCAGTGGTCTTTGGCATGTAGGTTGAGTAACACTAATGACTGTGTCAACTACAGTCAACTCTTTATCAGGTGAAGGAAAAGCCATACAACAGTGTAAAAATATATACTGTGTGTCTGTCTAGTATATATATATATTTGTGAGTTAGGCTAGAAGAGCATAGTACTTTCATGTATAAAAAATATGTAGTTTTTTTTTATTTTAAATGCAGAGTCAGGATGTGACTTGGTGCAGTTGCCAACAGTTCTGCATTGCATGCTGACGCATTTAGGTATCGACAGAGATTTTTAAAATCAAATTAAGGCACATCTTGGGTAACTTAACAAATGATAGTTATTGGTCTACCTGTCCTTGAAAACATCCAGTGATTCCATAGGTTCTCTATGCAATTTTTCGACTGAATGTAACAGTAAAGCTAGAGATTAGGGGGAAAAAAAAAAAGAAAAAAAGAAACCATTTTCTTGCTGCAATTAAAACCTATTCCCTCTTGCTCTGTACTTAGTGAATATGAAGAACAACTATTTTATTTTTATTTTGGCTAATTGTATGTTATTTGGCAATTCTCCATCATCTTTTTGAAGATAAACAAGTCCACTTCTGTCAATGTTCTTCTTATATGCCAATCTCATTAATCTCTCATCACTTCTTCTGCACTCCTCTGAACTCATTCTAGTTATTCAGTGTATTTTTAAAAATGTAGGTCCCAAATACAAACACCATAATTAAACTTAATTTTCATTAGTGCTTAGTAGAACAGGAAGACTCTTATGTATTTTTTCTGTGAAGTTACTGATTATACAGTCAAGTGTGCTCGTTTGCTGAGTTACTTTTACAATAGCGTGACATTTTGGCCATTTCTGGTTTGAGAATCACTGATTCTTTATAGGCACATGTGAATATATGTGCTGAGATACAGACATATTTGCTACTACTGATCTTGTTATCTTTTAGGTACTTATAGACGGATTTATTTATTTTTATGCTCTAATAGTTCTGTGGAAAATGAAGGCTGGGGCTAATAGCTTTGACCTTTTATCCTTTGTAAACTAGGCACTACATTTTGTTTTCCATTCCCTGGAACTTTACCCATCCTCTGTGACTACTGAGAAATTAATACTAATAACCAGTGGCTGCTGCTAATTTCTGAAATACTCCAGTGTTTTTCATCAGGCCTGCTTAGTTTGAAAGCATCTGCTGCATTCAAGAAATAGCTAAAATAATAGGAAGTTGTCTCAATAGTGTCAGTTTTCTACTGTTTTTCAGTGATTAACAAGCACAATGTTACTATCATTAATATTTTTTTAAATATAGTTAATGTAGTGAAAGAAAAGGAGAATAAACATACATGCCTAGACCTATGCTCATTTTAGTAGAAACTTCAAACCAAAATAACTAGCTAATTGTAAGGACGTATTTACATTTGTTCCTGACAGGGAAGAGCTTTCCTGTCACGCATACATTTGAAATTTAGCATACTAAATCATTGCCTATATTTGTATGCTGATAATTTAGTGTAATTTCCTAGTTATCTGATATCTCTCTTGCATATTGGTCTGGCAGTTCTGGATTTACATTCTAATGCTTCAGTCTGTCATAACCCACACATCAGAACTGACCTCCAGGCTTATGGCTTTCTTTCTTCCCTAGATGAGTAATTCAGCCTGTTTTCCACAGATGCAGAAACTTCCATTAAAAAAAAAAAATCAAGGGAGCTACTGTAAATGTTTTTCCTGATGCCAACTGGGAGTTCAATAGTATCCATTTGTACCACAGAATCTTATTAAAGCTTTATAAATAAGTCATTTAAAGCTTGACTGACCTCTCTTCAGAATCCTTCTCTTCCCATTCTTTATAATTATATTCTTTCTATATAAAACTTGTCATCATTAACCAACTCTATAACTTCCAATTAGGAAGCAAATACTGTTCCCCCATTCTTTTTCAAGATACAGTTTTATTAATATCTGTTCACTGAGAGGGAAGGTTTTCTTTGTGTGGTAGTGAAAAGCCTATGGAGTGCATCAAATTTGGTTTAAATTTGTTGGAATCCTAATAAGCAGAACCTGATCTGCAAGCTGAAGGTCTGTAGAGAGATTTATCTTGATAAAATAAATTCATAGGAGGCCCTTTGCTTTCTCCTGAACCAGTGCAATTCAGATGGAACAGAAGAAATTTAATTAAATTATCAGCTCATCTCAAAGCAAGGGCTCTTGCTTTTTTAATTTTCTTTCTTGATCTCATCAAGAAAATTAATGAATGAGGATGCAATGGAACTACCTAGACAGTGGCTGTAACATGTCTCTTGGTTAAGCTATTCCTGTATCTTAAGCAGAAACTGGAAATTAATCTTTTGGGCTATAGATTTAGAGAGAGTTGTCTGTATCGGAATTTTTGTTGGGCACTGAATTACCTTGGCACAGTGTTAGGAGAACGCCAGTTTCCCATCTCACTAGAAATATGCTTCCACCTTTCTGCTGGAGATACAAATCTGCGTTTTTTAGTCATGCAGGGTTGCCTCTGATAACCCAACCCTTGATGTAGAAGAAGTTGAGTTATATCAGGCAGGTTTCAAGCATGGGTGGACAGTGTTTGTTTGCCTGTTCTGAGGTGTGAATTTTATCTTCATGATAAAAGTCACGATCCCATACACCTTTTCCTGGTCTGTAACAGCTGTCAGCAGGTTAACAACTTAGTTGTGACTGTAATGCAGTCAGCAGCCAACGTACACTACTCCACCCTGTCAAGGCAATGTCACTTCTCCTATGCCTCTGTCTACTGCCTTGAAGTCCAAGAGTTTTCCTGTCTTAGACATAGTTCTTTGATGGATTATTTGCTGTATCGAATCACTTTTCAGAACATTTGGTGAACAGCATCTAACACCTGCAGGATAGATTGCATCAGTGATCACACCTCTAAGTCTCTACCCTCTAATGGTAGTGATTTTTCTGTCTTTCATGAGTAATTTTTACCAGTATTTGTGGTTTTCTCTTGTCAATTGAGCTTTGCTTGTGTCAGACTCAAAATTTTACTGAGTGCTTCTCAATGTAAATGGCACAGAACACCCTGGAAATTTTACAGGACCGTGTTAGCTGAAATACTGCGTCCTCAGCCTAACTGCATTTGAAAGTTGAGCATCATTGCTTTTGAATCAAATTCCAAGATTGTATTCTAGGAAGAAGTGTGGTGCAGCAGGGAGCTCTCTATTACATTAGTGTTAAATAATACTTAGTGAAAGAAGACTAGGGTTTTACTTTCTTAGTGCAAAGAGGTGAGAGGAAAATGATAAGTTGAAGTAGACAACTTAAAAGAAAATAAAGATCTTTTAGACAACAGAATTGGTGATTGTTAAGGATCCTGTGTTGCACTTGTAAGAAGTTTGCAGAGTGGCTGCGGTTTTACGTTGCTGTTACCAAGGTGCAAGTAACAGCTTGGTGAGTAAGAAATGGTTGCATTCCTTCTTTATCTCTTTTGCAGAGAGGAGTCAGGACAGCACTGCAGCAGTGCTCTCTGACTCCAGTTCCACACAGGATATGTTTAATGAGCCTGCCAGTTCTCAAGACAGCCTGAGGAAGACTTACACGGAGAAGAGGATTTCTACTGCCTGTGCTGATACGCTGATGCCAAGCAAAGAGACCCTGGGATCTACAGAGGAAAAGAGTATGCCTGATTTAATAGATAATGTCAGCTGGTATATTCTTATTAAAACGTTTCTTTTGGATTGCAGAAGCACTGAAATATGCTGCACTGTGACTGAGAATTTTAATAAGGTGTTATTGCTGCATGTATGCGTGTATCTTAAAATTGCAACTGTGCTTTGCTAATTGGCTGTCATCCCAATTTGTACTACATGTTGAACCTTAAAGAGAAGAATACTGATAAACTGCTGTCTGTGATGGCCCTTTGACTGGCTTGCCTTCTTTTAAGTTATTATTTAGTCTTTCTTCAGTGCTTCAAGTCTCAAAATAATTTAAGGAATAGTTATTTGAAGATAATCTCAAACAAAAAATGTTTTCTTTTTCCCAGGTAGAGATCCCCTTTTTGTTCTGGCCTAACAGCAGCTTGATATTCAGTACATAGAAGAGCACATGTAGTGGAATTAGATGTTTTAATCCAGTGGATACTTTATTTCAGTGGAGAAGTGGAATTGCTCTCTACTAACTTTTTCCATATATAGTGGTACTAAGTGTTCTGTATTCCACTGGAAAAATTGCTTCAAAGTCCATTAGCAGGAATTTCCCTTTGCCTGATATTTGTTCAATTGGATGTGGCAGTAGATAGAAGCTGGACTTCAGTGGGGAAAGACAAACAAGACCAATGTATAAATTTTTCCCACCTTTCCGGGTTGTGGCCCATTGTGGGAGGTTGTCTTTTTTTTTGCCAGCTCACACTATCCCTTAGGCTTTTCCAGTTTCATAGATCCAGAAACCATGGGATGTGGATAGCCCTGATTCACTTCACTGATCTCACTAGGAACAGCTGCCGACTAGTCATCTTCTTGTTCACAGACCTGGATTAGCTTGGTTTCTTGTTGTAAGAGTATTTTACTTCAGTCTTGCCCAAGCTAGGGAAGTCCGTGGTGATGTTTGCATCAGTATGGTGAAATAGATGCCAGTTCCTAGTTTTGTCAAATAGTACTTGCATAATCACTAAATCCAGTAATCTTTTGGGTACTGGACTAAAAACATGACTCTGTTTCAGGTTTCCAGTGAGTTGTGTTATTGTCATCAGTTGTCTGTCAGAAAACTGTGTTGAATGCAGTCCTACATTACAGAGCTTTTGTAGAATAAATGTATTTTTCCATAAAGCTGTCTGTAGAGTAAAATTATAGTGGATAACATCGATCGTGCAAGTAAATGTTGAAAAATTTCTGTTCTGGAAAACAAGCTTGACTCAAAGTTCAACCTTATTGGAGGAAATGTTAGAAAGCAGTTTAGTACTTGAGGATGAAGTATACTTCAGTGTATCTCTCACCTGGTAGGAGATAAGATCTAATGTAAGAGGCTGTTTATACTAGGAAAGACACAGTAAACTTCCATGACTAAAAAAAAATAATCTGCGTGTAGCATGCTTGTTTTCAGCAATAATGACTAGCTAACAGGAAATGTGGATGCTCCCGCTGTCATGGATGTTTGCTGAAGCAAGGTTTGCTGTCTTTCAAGAAAATACAGATCAACTGAACTATGAATTACCAAGTTAATAGTAAAAAATATTTGGATGGAACTGTAGGTCCTACATTATCCAGAAGACCAGGTTAGCTGCTGCTAATCAGTCTGTCTGAGCTTAGGTTGTGTCCTGGAATTGTGTTCTGCTAGGTAAGAATAAAACATTTCACTTGGCAGGATGGCTTTAATTTTCTGTTCCTTTCTTTCTTTGCAGTAGAATTTTACTGAATTTACACTTTCATTCTGTTGCTGTTTCCCCATCTCCCCCATCTTCCAATAGTATATAAAATCCTGTGCTGTGTGAGATGTGCTAGATTCTTACTGTTGCTTAGGGAAGAACCCAGATAAAGACAATGGAGACAGTGTGTGGCTCTGTTTGTTACCAAGCTAAAGATTACTTATTAAACATAGGAATAGCCATATTTTTTTCAGGAAATGCTCAATAATTCTGTCTATGCTTTAATGAAGAAAAGGATTACCATTTCTTGTGTTTCATTTCTGTCATTTTGTATATTTCACTTTCCATTTGGTAATTTTCATTGTCACTTTTGTCTTCTCTTAATGTTCCAGTTGCAGGGAAGTCAGAAGAGCTGCTGGAGAGCTCAGAATCTTACCATCCTGCTGAGCCTACTGGCCAAAAAATTCTGATGGATCCTCAGTCTGCTTCTGGCAATCTCATCAAAGCTACAGTCCCCCCACCTTCACAGGGGGACTGCAAAAAGAAAGCTGAATCTTGTGGAGATGCATCTGAATTTCCTCATGGTCTTCCAGCAGACCTTGAGGAACAGCGGAAGTTCCTGACAGAGCAGTGTATTGCCTCCTTCTGCCTGTGCCTCAGCCGCTTTCCCCAGCACTACAAGAGCCTCTACAGACTGGCGTATCTGTACACATACAGCAAAACGCACAAGGTGAGCATTCTGCTGATACTCTAGCTGACTAGCTGTGTTTATTGCCCGAGTAAACAAACTGTATTGCCATATGTACTAATTCCAAAGTCTCAGTGAGAAAATACAGCAGGTAAGTTTGTTTAATGCAGTTTGGGTTGGAACTATGCTTTGGGAAGTCTTTGGCTCCTAGATTGTCTGATTTGTGTGTGTGGATTTGTGGAAAATGTCTTTTTTTTATTACTGAGGTAAGTAATTTTACGTCACTCAGCAGAAAATCATCTTTTAGATATGTGACAAAATTAAGATGTTCTCCTAAAAATGATGGCAATTATTTATTTTACTGAATAAGTGGACTGAAAAGTGACTTGGAAGCAGAAATTCATCAGTATTGGTGTAAAGACATCATGTGATACAGACTTTCTGAGTATCTTGGGTCTTTGTCCGTAGAATGAAAGTTTTCCTGTTGCCACAGCATAGCGGTCATCTTGAGCAAGACAAAATTATTCGCTGTTTAGAAATC
Source organism: Coracias cyanogaster (assembly GCA_033124195.1). NCBI lineage: Eukaryota > Metazoa > Chordata > Aves > Coraciiformes > Coraciidae > Coracias > Coracias cyanogaster. The sequence goes on along the minus strand of JAVSBS010015374.1, from coordinate 32,027 downwards.
TCTATCAGAAAGTTTAGAAAGTCAGTCAGAGATCCTGCAGCTCACAAGCTGGTGATCTTGGATTAAACAGGAGTAACAGCATCTTGGGAACTGTAATAATATCAGTTCCTATTTGAGGTGAGGGCAAAGTAACTTGCTTCTTTCAGCATGACCCTTGCATATTCTTCATAATAAAATAAAGTTCAAAATGGTTCTGCTATCAGTTGTAACTCTTTTGGTTTTAAAATTACATCTTTATTTATTTTACTTCTGCATACTTCTGTTACAGTCCTTTGTCTTTCTGAAGCATCAGTTAGTAAAACATGCATGAATAGCATGATGAAATTATCAGAGTTATTTCACTAATTGTCATAATCAAGGTTTGAACTCACAGATGTTGTATTTGGAAGTCCGGTGTTCTGTTGCATGCTGCACTGCATGGCTTCCTGAATTCTCGTCCCCACCTCATAGCAGAAAACACATCAATGGTACTGCTGCAAACTGAGCAGTAGCCTGTCTTACCAATCTACTGAAAGGTGATGAGTATTCCATTTGGCTGTACAGTGATTGTCCAGAAAAATATTACCCTTTTTTTTAGGATAGCTTGTTTCGAAAACATTCTTATGCTGTTTGTATGTGACAGTTGTTAATATTTCCATGGAGCTAATCATTAATAGGAGCCATGGATTCCTGCAATCTGTCATTACTATTGCTGACAAATGATTTTATATCAACATTCCACAAAAAACGCTGCCTGTTTTCAATTTATTGGTTCAAATAGCATGTCCTTGCCCATGGAACTACTTGCAAAATATTTTCTTCTGTGTTTGGTTTTTTTTTTTTCCTGATGAAGCCTTCTCTTTGGCTTTTTGTATCTCTCCCCCCATATAAATATCAACTTAGTGATTTGTAATGTTTTTCAGTATGAAATACATATTATCAGCTAATTCTATCTCCTTTTGGGACTCAGAAAAATTGAATACTGCCTGTTTGAGCCTAGTAGTTACCAGATTGGCTTCAGCTAGCATTGTTGGGTTTTACTGTCCTCCTTTATTACTTCTCTGCATAACAAACAACTAATTAACACTGCAGAAAAAAAGTTCCTACTGATATATGTATACTACATAATTTCATGAAGTTGTAATTTCCTTTCTTTGACAACTCGGGTTCTTTTCTAGAGCAATGTCAAATGTCTGTCTTTTAATGGTACACTAAATGGGTCTTTAATGTCTTTAGTGGGAGTTACACTCCTGAACAAACTTAAACCACAAAACGCATCTATGTGTTTTCAGCAGTAACTGAAGTAAGAAGTATGCTTAGATATACTGATGATAAGCCTGATTTTTAAAATGAGATAAATTACATCAGGTTGAGTTGCTGTGGGGGGCAGAGTGGATTACTGGTAAATTTTAGAAAGCTGAAATTAATTTTTAAATGCATATAACCGTCTTGGAAAATTCAGCATTTATGTACCAGTGCCAGGAATTTGTGTGAAGAATTTAGACTGATGGCCAAAATCCATGGTTGGCTGGGAAAGGAGAGGTTTGGCAGGTCTCCATAGCACATAGAGAAACAAGTTTTCCATATGCAATCTGTTTTCTCCCATTTTACAGTATTACTGGTTTTGCTGTTGTGAGATTAGTAAAAATAGTTGGTGAGTGCTTTTTTTAACATCCTTTTCAAAATCTTTCAACATTTTGTTTGGCTACGTGTTCTGGTTTCTTTTCCCCTGCAAAGTCCTGCTTACTATTTGGAGGCTATTTCTCCTTGTTTTGTTCTTTTGTCAGAGCAGATTTGTGCATAGCTGTTTTGTCTTGGAATAAATATTCGGGAAGTTAGGATGAGTTTTCAGAAGTTACTTCAGTGCCCATTTGGGCAGTAGTTTTAGTTTCCTGTTGACCTTAACTCTGTATTGTAGTAGAATCTTCATCCTTTGTGATTTTTACCTCCAAAATGAGTGTTGACACAGTTTGGAAGGAGAAGATAGGACTTGGCAAGACACTGTCAGTATAACTAAAAAGTTTTGTGAAAAGTATTTGCCTTATGGTCCTTATGGATCAGTGTGTAGAACTGATCTGATACTCTGCAACCAGCAGATTGTCAGGAAGTAAAAATACTTACATGTTTTTTTATCTTGAAATAAAAAATACTCTGTAAATCCTGTAAGAATCTTCTCACAGATGTTTGTATGACTCACCTTTTTTATGTTTGTATCTTCTGTTATGTCCATTATTAGCAGAGCCCTTAATGGGGAAATTAATGTCAGGTATAATGTCAGCAGCATGACACTTTAGTTAAGCTAGGCATAATACATGCGTGAAAAATTACAAGATTATATATGTGTAGATTTAATATATACTTAGAGACAGACGTAATCTGTAAGCATAATAGATGTAAGCATTTGAACTAGAAACAGTTTGGTAATAACAGTTCATTCAAAAGGCTACCCTTTAAGGTCAACAGTCTTTTTTCTTTTTTTTTTTTTTTTTGTTTTATTGGATGTAGTAGCACTGGGCGGGGGTTGAGACAAAGCCTTCTAACAGATTATAAAAGAAAGCAGAAGGAAGAGCGAAGGTATAGTAGGATGTTTTGTACACCTCTCAGCAACACTTCATGGAGTTTGCAGGTTAGGAAAAGGTGGCTTCTGACACTGTTGAGTTAAGGGGTATTAATCTCTGGTGACTCAGATTTCTACTTGGTTAACCATAAGAGGTTTTCCTTTTCCACTTTAACAATGCTGATTAACTTTTTTGCAAGTTATTGTACCCTGTCAGTCATCTTGTCTTTGAATCTTGGGGTGTTGAAGATGTGGGAGGGAACAGCTGAACTGGAAAGAGTGCTTCATAATTGCCCTGAGTCAGACAGCCAAATCCAGCATTTCAGACTGGCAAGCAGTGTGCCAAGAAGAATAAATCCTTTTTGCTATGTCCTGGATCCCTTCACCCACTCCTAAAAACTTCATCAGCTGAAAACTAAGCAGAGCAAACTCTCTGAAACCTAATGAGTTGAGACCTGCTCAGGCATATTTACTGGGAATAACTGATCATGCTGATTTAAGGAGAAGGGTAGTGGAAAATCTGTAACTACATCTTTTATTCCTATTAGTTTTGATTGTGTGAAGTTACCGTGTAATTGCCCCATTTGTCTGAATGAGCTTTTTTCCTCCAAGCTAGGTTACTGTCATCATCTTGTTCAATAAAAGCCTGTGAATTATATGTACTGAGTGCGTGGCTATGGATGGTTGGTATAATGCGCACAGCAGATCGCCAGAGCATGACGCTACACTTAATGATCTCTTAACATTTTAATCATAAAACTTAGACTCAGGAATACATCCATAGCTAAAATTTGTTTGCACTGGGATTTTACATTTAAGCTTTGTGGTGGTAGCTTTGTTGTCCTTTAATTTTTATGAGATAGTTTTAACTGTAAGATTCAGGTTGCCACACATTAGACAGTTTTAAAATTCGTTTTCACACTTGAAATTTACTTACATTTCTGATTACTATGATTGGCATAAAAGAAAGCATTTATGTGCCTGGATCTTGGACATTACGATAGGCTTATTTTTGCTGGATTCTGATTTTATTCAAACAAGGATGACTTTCCACAGAAGACCAGATTTTTGTAGGTTCTTTTCTGTGTTATTTTCTTCTGTGTGTATTTTGAAGTATTTTGCAGGCTTAGATTAATAGGATTACAGAAATACATATTACAAAAGAAGTACCGTAGGAAAAAGTTAGTATACAGTTAAGTTTACATACTTTGCTTTCTTCAATCTTAATGAAATTTGACGCTCAGTGATAGCAATTATATTTACTGGTTCTCCTGACTAGCCAGAAAGTACCTTGTCACGTTTGTGAATGAACGTCTGTTTGTTCCATACCAAAAGAAAGCTATCCAAGTCCCCTTGGCTGTCGTACGCTATAACCATGAAGGTCCTCTATAAGCACCTATGTCAGTTCTCTGAATGAAGGTTTTTTGACATCCGTAAATATCTGATTAGTATTTCCAATGTTCAGCTCTCTTGCCCATGAATCCATAATCAGCATTTTGCTAGAGGGGATGCTCCACTTCTGGTAAGACACTGGAGATTTCTGCATGATTACTGGCATTAGGACAAAAGCGCTCATGACTGAGCAGGGCTTTTACTGTTTCAACAGTGTCTTGTAAAGAAAATAATCTGGAAGACAGGATAAGAACTTTGCTAATAACTTCTACTCCCCACCCCTCAAAAAAAAAGAATTAAAACTGGAGATAATTTAATCAGATTTATGATTCACAGAAGCGTATTTCCATCCCACAGAACACAAATCAGAATTCAACATTCTCATTTGTCTCTATGAACCAAACATCTTCCTCTTTTATCTCCTCTGTAGTGAAGTTGTCTCTAAAAAAGCCAGTCTCCTGTGACTCGAGTGCTACTTTCTAATACTAAAATAACAAATGAAGTAAAGCAAAACTTCCGTCAGTGAAACCTTACAATTAATAACTGTCCCATCTGTTAGTAATGTTTTGCCTGGAGCCAGCAGCTGTCCCTGGTTCTCAACTACACAAGAGACAAGTTAGTGCATGGAACTCTTAGAGGGGTAGTGCTTTTAGGAATTTTTGATTGTTGTCTATCATTTAGTCTCCTACTTATGTTTTCTTATTAACTCACTGAGCACTATTAACCAAATGTTATGACAGGCAGGGAATTTTCCAGAGAGGTTAAGTGAAATTACATGAAGGGCAATGGCTGAGTAGGGCTGAAAGGCCTGAATTCCCCACCCCGTTAAAAGAAGGCTGCAGTTTAAGCCCAGAGGTTGTCTCTACCGTTAGGCCTGGGCATGGGCTGGTGTGTCTCCTGGGTAGTGACCCTAGGGAAGAGCTGAGGGGTGGCTTCCAGAGCGTGTTGAGGGGAGCTGGCGGGGTGAGGGGCAGGGAGGGGCCTGCTGCGTGTGGGAAGGCTGCTGGACAGGACACCCAGGACAGTGCCTTCCACTGTTTGCTGGGAAACTTTATACATTTATATGGAAATTATTTTATATTGTGCATGAAAATGCAGCTATTAACAAAAACATTAAGGTGTTTTAAATATTCCTGTAGGTCAGGCTTCTGTATGTGATAGAGATGGAGGGTTGATCTCAATGAAATGAGGAGAGGTTTAAAAAAAAAAGGCAAAAGTTGATATTCTGAGGCTGGATTCAGCAGCTGTAGGGGACTGACTAGTCTGCTGGGGCTGCTCAGCCTGGGTGCTTGCTCTGAGAGCTGGCTTGCCTCTCCTGAGGAATGTCTTCTCCAAATCACTGGCCTCTACAAATACTGTCAGAACAGCAGCTGTGTGCGAAATGAGAAACAACAGTGCAGGTTAATAAATAAAAGCAAGTGAGTGTTTTGTAGCTCTGCCTGTGGTGGCATTTCTGTCCCCTGCCTGCAACTCACCTGCCCGCTTTCACCCACAGAACCTGCAGTGGGCCCGAGATGTGCTGCTGGGCAGCGGGGTCCCCTGGCAGCAGCTGAAGCACATGCCGGCGCAGGGCCTCTTCTGCGAGAGGAACAAGACGAACTTCTTCAATGTAAGTTTATACAGCTGATAAACACACCCGTGCTTTCTCGGCCATCATTTTAACACCTGTTTCTCATTTGAAAGGTTTGCAAAGGGACATAAATATGAAATACAGCAAAGGCGCATTAAACAAGCCATGAACAGCTAAAGGAAAGGCAAATTGTATTATAGAGATATTTACTGGGATTTTCCTGTGTTGAAGGGAATCTCATTAGAAGGATTATTTCTGATGAGCTTGAAAACATGGGGAGAGAAGCACCAACGCTTCTCAGTTATGCATCGTTTACCATATACTTGATGGTTAAGCCCTCTGTGAAAATTCTGATTGTGTTCATCTTAGTTACCCTCTTGTTTACTGTTTCTTAACTAGACTTGTGCTTCTTATGACAAAAAAATAGTCCTAGTTTCTCTAAGAAATCTCTGGAGTTGGAACGAGCTTTCTTGTATTCAGCTTTTGTAGTGTGGCTCAGAAGAAAGAATATTTCTAAGTCCCAGAGTGTAGTAGCAGCGCTGTCGTAGAGACTGATTCTGTGTCTGTGAAAACTTGTAGTCTACAGCAGTGTCTGTGCCTCTCAATGACATGGGACACAGAATACTTCTGACACTTACATGAGCATTTATCTATGAAATTCCCTGCTGTGATTGCTACTTAACACGTTGCTGTTGTCTACAGGATCTCTGGCTTTTCTGTGGTATGTTCTATGGGTTTATGCCCTCTGCTTTTTTGTGATAGGATTCTGTAGCTGTTTTGTGGCTTGCAATGTGTGGTGAGAACCTGAAGATGTTCTGTTTTACTTTCTGGACTATGTATCTGTTACAGGGTTGCCTGTGGTTACAGTGGCAGAATTTTATGTCTCTGGTTTCCCATCCAGAGCTTCTGTTTTAATATTTTAATTATGAAATTTATTTCCATTTTATATCTGTTAACATCTAGCTTCATTTTTGCTGCATGTTGTGTTAATTAGCACCTCTGTGCAAACTTGTGTTAAGCACAAGGTAAGTGGTTTCTGATTATAATCCCTCAGATGCGTTGAGCAACTGAGGAATACCGACAGTCATTCAAAATCGTATCACAGATCAGTTTGCAAGAAGAGCTTCTATGTCATTCCATTCTTCTGGGTAGAAGTTTTGATTAACAGGTACTGTCAGCCTGATAGGATATAGAGCAAACGGTTGTGACCTGATTGGTGACTGCGTGGCTTTGTTCTGTTTTTTTCCCTGCAATATCTGCCTGCTTTCCTTACAAGAATCCTGTGGTGTGATTTAACTCTTCAAGGTAGCGAATACTTTGGCTCAAGTCCAAATAATGCAAGTTTTCTTGTAGAAGTCAATGAAAATACTCAACATGCTTCAAGTGTGAACTTTGCATGACCAAGGCTGACTTGTTCATCATTGCAGGGTTAAGTGTCACGAGTATCCCATGTTTTCATATCTGAGGAAGATGAGCAGTTGGGAACCAAGCAGTGTGTATAAGGGAGTGTTCTACTTGAAAATGTGAATTACCACAGTAAGAGAGAGCAGTGGTTGACCTAAATCATGTCTAGTTTTTGAATGTTAATGCTAGGTAATATAATTTAAAGATAGATTCCATTGTATCTCTAGGTGGATGTTTCCAGCATCATTTCAAAAAACAATCATTTCTTATTCAGCATATTGATCTTTTTATACTCTGAAGGATGAAAAGTGCTAGTATAGATACTCGGCAGCTGTATAATAATTCTGTTTTGTAAATCAACAAAGAATTCCCGTAGTTTTATTAATTTTCTTTAATAGGAAATTAAATACAGTTTGAAATAAAATATAACCTTTGACAAAAGGTATATCCTAGCCTAGTGCAATATATTGGCAATACTGTTAGAAAAGAGAGATGTGTGAAAGTGATGTTCTCACAGCTTGAACTTGGGTCTGCCAACAGATGAAGACAACGTTAGTCTAGAGTCCTCCATGTAGACCACTGCCTCCAGGCTTGAGAAATTTCCATCTGGGGAGTCAGCTCCCGTGTGTCTTAGTTATGGTGATAGTACAACCAGCACAACGACTTGTTGAGGCCTTTGTGAATCAGTGCTAACATCTTGACTTAACTCCTGCACACACATAGATCAGTCTTCCTGTTAACAGGTAGAGTGTACATTATGAGTTTAGCATGATGAAATATTTTGGTGGTCTCATTTTATACCCAGCTATATTTTCAAACTCCTCTTCAAGTAACACTGTGTGGAGCACGTGGCAGTAATCCAGGACAGATGACACAGACACAGCACAGTGAGAAAATCCAGATCGAAGAGAGAAAGGGCTACAAGTGCCCATGAAAAAAAAGCTGTTAGTGTCATTAGATATTCCAGAATTGGAGAAACCTAAATCCGTTAACAACTTGGGGGGAAAAAAAAAGTCTCAACACTGTGTTGACCTTGTCTGGGTTAAACCTCAACTAGTTTGTTCTCATGCAAAGCTCCTACCCAGGCAGTGGGTAAGCAAATGTACTGCACCATCTGGGTCAGCGCTCAGGATACAGACTTGTGTGTCATCCATTGCATACAGATGGTGTTACAGCCCACTGTCCCAGCGAGTGTCTTCACATACAGAGTCAGGTGATAAAACAGAAATTACAGAGCTCTACAAAAGTAAGTAGTTGCATCTAATCTTAGAAATTAAATGGGCAAAGTTGGGATTTTCTACTTTCGACAGAAGCACTTTGCCTGAAGTGTTTATATGCTTCCATGAAATGCATTTGGTTTTATTGTTGAGAACTCTTTGGCTTTCATGATACAAAAGAGTTAAATGAATGTCTAAGTGGCTTTGTGTGGATACTTTAAATATCTTTTTCTTCTGGAGCAAGTAGCACTAGTGTTTTTTAATCTCTTGTACAGAGTTGTTGAAATTATATTGACTCAGTTTTGCAAGTACAAACAACAGTGCACGAGAGAAACTTAGTAGCTCAAAGACAAGTAGGGACTGTGCCAGCCTGCTCCTCCCAGACCTTTCATAAATCATGCATACTCCTGGTAGAATTATTTATTAAATGTTTATGACAGCACTGTATGAAAAGAAATAAACCTGGGTAAAGCTGTCTCCTGTTAAATTTTACTGCAGAACTGCTGGTCTGAATCTGTGTGTCAGTCTGTTGTCTAATTTGTTAGCTGTCACTCAGCTGCGACTGAAATCTCTTGGAATTCATATTTTACTGTCTTCAGAATGAGCAAAAAAGGCATGTTCACTTAGGCCTGATTTCGTCTCATTTGACATATTAGAGTAATGTCAGAATGCACAGAACTTCCCTTTTTCATTGTCGTGGTTTGTTTCCCAAACAGAAAAGGATGGCCCTGATTTTCTAAGGCCAGATGTTTTCACACGTTCATGGCCCGGCTGGTGATGGCAATCACTGCATGAATGATTATTGTAGTTAGACTTACAGGGTTTTAGCTGTGCTCCTATAAATGAGTACTGCATCTTTTTTGTCTGGCCAGTTACACGTTTCTCTATAACCTGCATGTACAGGTATGCTATAGCTTTACTCCTCCTCTTTATCTGCGTGTGTAAATATATAGAGACTTTTTTTTTTACAGAGGGCTCCAGGATGGTTTCTATAGTAACTAAATTAGAAATTAATTCACCAGGAGAAAAAAAAAGTCCCCAAACATTGCTTTATATAGTAGGGCACTTTTTTATGTATTCAGATTTCATGCCACTATTAATAAAACAAAGTTAAACTTTGTGCACAGATGATGGGTATTCATCAGTCTGTGGGTGGGTGGTGATTGTGAAAGAAGCGTTTTGATGGTTGAGCTCAGTGTACCAGTAACTACTCCATATGGTTTAATATACAGTATTTGTATTTTCCTGGCATATATTCTGTGGTAATAATAGTCTGTTGTAATAAAGATCTTGATGTCCATCTTTGGTAACTGTTCCCCACATATGACGGCTGTGCATGCACACAATATACTATAATGCAGACATTCATGTGCATGAAGTCTTGCTGAAAACTGTTAAAGGATAATTGTTCTATTTTTAATTCCAAAAGAAACACAGTATGTTTATTCTCTGCTGTATCCCTGAAGCTCTACGTTCTGTGGTCCAAGTAAGCAGGGCCAAATTAAGGTAGCAGCATGCACTGGGAGCCAGGAGCTGGGAGATAGCAGTGGTTTCACTTGACTTTGCCATTGCTCATACAAGGTGTGGCTGGGCACTGCCAGGAGACCTGTGCTATGCAGAGCTGCAAGGTCTGGGCACTGAGCAGGTGAAGAATAAAGTCTAAGTTTGGTGCTGCAAGTTTCTAGAGGTAGTTCTTATTATAGCACAGTGATAACCAATGGGCACGTGCTCTGTCATTCTCCTTGTGTAGCAGATTCTCTCCCTAGGTGTGTTTCAGGCTGAGAGTTGCATCTCTCTATTTTGCTGAAGGAAAGTTGATTCTGAAAAGGAGAGCAAGGTGTGAGGGCTGACTCTGTTTTGGGATTCTGTACAACCAGAGTCATACAGACGAATTTGAGATGCTGGAAGGAAGGCCCTTATGAAGTCCCTAATACTGGGGACTGTCAAGGGGGAAAAAAGGCAACGTGCCTCAGCTTTCCTGGAAGCTGGGCAGTTATACCAAGGAAGTTTCATTCTGTACCTGCATTGGTTGTATACCTTCCTTAGACATACATTACTGGTCACTGTCAGAAATACGGCACTGGGTGAGTATATGGGATTTTCTTTTGATCAGATACAGCCTTCTTTTGTTTGTCTCCCAGCTCCTGAAGTGTAACCTCAGTATTAATGATTCCCGTGACTTAAATATTTGTTACAGAATTTAACTTCTGTTAGAGTTATCTGGCTATGTATCATCTAAGGGAAGAGTAAAATCCATTAGGGTGGTCTGAACCTATTCTAGGCACTTTTTCTGCCCAGTCTGAGGTTGCTACTAATGTTGACCTGGAGAAACCCCCAAATACTACACAGGGCCAAGGGCAGTTCTTCAAGGCTGATTGTGGCAACTTGACTGAAGCCTCAGGTTCACTGTTCCCTACCATGTACTGGAAAAGCCTGGAAGTGGAGGCAACAGCAGACTAAAATCACTTCCCTGGAACTTTCAGTGCTCTGCTTGCTTTCCTGTCCTTGGCTGGTGCTAGATCCTAAGTTACTCTCCTCCTGCTCATAGTTGGTGTGTGTCTTCTCAGTTGGCAAGTGTGCTTCCAGCTCTTAGACATCTGCTTTGTGGAACATGAGTCTTCTGAGAAAAATAGTGCCATTTGAATCAGATTGGGGGAAAGGGGAAAGAACTTGAAGAAACTTACTGTGCATCTATGTGAGTTGAGATTTGTTTCTCAGCATGGTGAGAGTTTGAGTTTAATCAGGCATGGGGGCTCTAGAGGAATTAATGTTATATTTTAGCTTGATCATGATTGGTTGCAACTTTTTTGAAAAAATGTTTGCCTGTATCGTACTTCTAACACTGTGTGAATATGAGTACAAGAGGTTGCCAACTCAAGTCTAAAAAAAAAAATAAAAAAAATAAAAAAATCACAAGTGATATCCCAGAAATCACAAGGGTTTAGTTACTCTCTTTTACTCTTCTTGTTTCTGAGTGTTTAGGATGCCGTTTTTCTGCAACCACAAGGGAACAGAAACCATAAAGGAATAATTAAAAAAAAAAAAAGGCAAACCAACAACTTAATTTTTTTTTTTTTATTCCAGCAACTAGATAGCACTTGAAGCAAGCTATTAAATAGACTTAGTAACATTTAATAGGTGGTATACAAAAAAAGTGTCTAGAAAAGTTGACCTCCACCATTGACACTAACCTTCTGTGTAGTTGCTTA
>JAVSBS010015374.1:2480-20599 GCA_033124195.1 Coracias cyanogaster | reverse complement strand
AGTGCAGCCTCTCCCGTCCACAGTTTCCCAGTCCTTAGAGTAGGGGCAGGATTTCTCAGAGTTTTCTCTTCTGTAACATACCAGATGGAGAGTCATTAAAAGATAGAAGTGTCTTTAATCCTTTCAGGAGATGGCCGTATTGTAGCTGTGGAATACCTCTGCTCTCACTGTGTGGGAAACAGGCCCTAGAAGAGTGAGCTTTCTGCTTTGTAAAAGTGCCCTTTAGTAAATGCAGATTCTTACTGCCAGCTTTCTAGTGACTGTGAGGTATTCAAGTGTGAAGTAAAAGAAACCCTGCTACATACTCTCTTTTTGTGCTAGGAAGAGCAAGCTATTTCCTGAGATGATTTGACAATTTAGAAGCCAGGACTGCCAGCAGTGCGCTGGTGTGCTCTGAGGTACTGTGCTGCAGGGAATCCGTGCTGCAGCGCTGTGCGAGTGTGCTGTGCGAGCTGAGGCTGCATGGGTCGTCCAGCACCTCTCCTTACAAAGAGATAGCGGAGACCTTGCTGTGCTGCATTGGAGACGTGTTTGCACCAACCTGCTGCCTGCCTGGCCCGCTTCCTCAGGAATATTTAAAAGCATTTCATTGCTTTTCCTACATTCCTGAATAATGTCATTATAAAGCTATTGTTCTTCATCTGTGTGAGGAAACCATTTCTGGTGTGGTGAAGAGATATTTGTGTGGAGAGCTGCTGAGGAATAAATAAAAAACCCTCCAGGAGTCCATTCTGAGCCAAATGATTGTATAATCCTATGCCTTAATCTGTAAATACAGTCAGCTGTATAAATGGCAGTTCTTTTATGGTTACAGCATAAGCTGAAGTTTGGAAGATTGAAGAGTGAAACCAAATGTGTCTTCCTATCCTCTGTTCCTTGTTTTTCTTCCTTTTTGGTCTTTGTTAATTTTTCTCAGTTTCCCTTAACTGTATCTTCTGTGAAAGAACATCATGTCACAGGCACAGTCCTCCCAGCACCCATCGCTGAACGTTCACTGAGCCACAGGGTAGAGGGACTTGTACTGAAAAAATCATTGTCTTACCTGTCCGCAGTTTCAGGAAGGCATATTTGCATTACTTAAATGTATTGCACATATGCAGGGTTATTTTTGCATCAAGTCTAGAACTTTTTTTTAAATGAACATTTAAATTTTTGATAAGTTGGTTCATTAATATGCATAATGAGGAGATAGCCTCCTCTCAAACCATGACTAAAGTCAATATTATAAACGTGAATGTATGGAACAGAGTTAATGTTTTCTCTGACTCCATTAAGTTTACTGATATTAATTTCTATGTTTGAAATGGGCAGACATTTTCTATGCGGAAAAAGGTAGCTTTTCAAGAATCCGCATATTTTAGTCAAGTAATCATATTGATTTCCATTGTTTTCTAACATGGCAAATGGCTTCCACTGGGAGAAGGGGAAGCAGGGAATGATGATAACTAGTTGCCCTTACAATAAGAGCTAAAATTTTATTATTTCTTTTCTGACTATACCTTTGATAATTGTTCTTTTGCCAGTAGCAAGCCGTTTAATCCTTCTTTGCCCCCTTTTTTTTTCTTTTATCACTTGTAAAGTTAATGTAATTCTACCCATACATCCCTTGCTCAGATTTTCTAATGTTTTAATTGGAAGAGTGCTTTTAGTAGTTAAAAAGGAGGTTGTTCTCCTGTGTGCTCAGTGTTACACAATCTTCATACCAACTTTGAAAAGAAGGTAAGCAAGGAGTTAACTGTGCAAGTGAAAGTTTCATAGTGATTGGACTAAGACCAGAAAGCCAGTAAGCAATGAAGTCTTAAAGTTGCCTATAAAAAGCTAGATAACTTTTTCAACCTCTGCCCAAGATGTTATTTACAGTTCTTCACTCCATCCTCTTGGAAAAACAGAACTCATCAGCGAAAAATGTCCGTCGTTCACAGAGTTTTCTGTCTCAATATATACACGCTGTTCTTTCTGGCTAACTTTGCAGGCTTCCAAGACCCAGCTAGTAAAGATGCCAATAAATCTAAATCCCTGGAGATACAAGCATGGGGTTTTGAACTGTCGTTTGTGCCAGTGGATATTAAACAGCTACTTTTTTCCATTCTGTTTCCCTAGGAAAAGTTTCTTCTTTTGTTGAGTAGATTGATTTCTAGACGAAGGTAAGCAAGGGAACAAATAACTCTGAAATAAATGAAGATACGGCCTTGTAGAAGAGATATTGTCATGGAGGTTGTAGTCTGCCACAGGACATAAAACAGTTTTAAAGTTGGATCTTAAAACTTTAACAGCAACCGTTTTACCCGCCCTAAACAGTGTTTGAAAGGTTCAGGCTTTCTGGAGTACTGTGTGATGAGTGTCCTTTTACAAATGTGTAATGAATAAATCCATAATTTGATTTTTCCATCTGCCAGCTGTGTGTCAGATATGGATGCGAGAGCTACCTTTAGACACAGGGGTTGGTTTTAAACTTAGGTTAGGTTCTTTCCTTCTAAAAAAATCCCAATAGATTTTTAAAAACCCAAACAACTAAACATGCTTTTATGTGCAGGAGGAGAACAGAGTTTTAAAGGTAACGATCACAGAATGGTAGGGGTTGGAAGGGACCTCTGAAGATCATCTAGTCCCACATCCTTGCTGTAGCAGGATCCATGAAAGGTCTTTAAACTACATGGTTTATATTATATGTCCGCTATCCAGTTATTAGACTAGTTTTTGCAGCTTCTTAATAGGAGTTATTTACCCTAGTTTTATCATAGAAATGAATGGCAAGAACGGTTAAGTCAGTGTAGACGGCTCCATATATGAAACTAAACAAACAAACCCAGAAAAGAGTAAATCTGGAGTCTTAGAAGGAAGTATGAGACACAAAATTGAATCTTTTGGATTAACCATCATTAGCATTTTGCTTTCCCCTACAAATTCCTATAGCCTCTGACTGAAAGCTTTGGCATAACGCCTTTCAAAATCAATGTGCGGAGTTCACAGCAGAACGGGCAAGTAGCACGTATGTGTCCAAAGCCATGGCTCGTTGTCTTTAAATACCCTCTCATTTTGTTCTAAAACTGATAGCATTACTCAGAGGAACATAAATTTAGAGGATGTATAGAAAGAATCTGGTAAGCTGTTTCTACCAGTTGTATATTAAGAGGATTCTGTGACATTAATCAAGGCAGTTTCCTCCTCTATGTATTTATAATGTTGTAGATATTGCCAGGGCTGCTTTGAGGTGGATACCAGCCTGTATCTGATCTTGCTCAGTATAGCACCTGTCTGTTCCATATTCCAGGAATGACAGGTTTTTTCATTCCTGTATCATGTCTGTGTAAAAACGCTAGCTTTATTTTGTTTTAGCAGCATATTTCATGAGAAATATTCCATGAATTGCAGTTCTCAGCAAGAAGGATCTCAGTATTTTCCATGGATATACATTGCCTTAGTGTACAAACGAAAACAGAAGAATGTGGGATGAGAGCAGCATGATCCAAGTCTGTGTGTACATCTGTGCAAGTGGATAGCATTTCTAGACAAATATTTTTAATTTCATGGCTACAGCAGGATATAATTGGCCAAATTAAAAAGGTTAAGATGGAGAAGATGAGATGGCAGATGATGAAAGGTAAGAACATACTCTGTTGTCGGGCAGTAGCTAGTGTACGATGAATGGTTTGCTAGCTGACTGCAGTATCGCTCTGCGGTGCTGAGATGAGGATACTGAAGCAGGAGTTCTCTGAGTAATAGTACTCCATCTTTGGCAAAATTCCTAAAGGTAGAGTAAAAATGTTGAATATTGTATAGTGTATTATTGTTCCAGACTGTTTGGCTCCTGTGGAGGAGGTAGGATTTCCTGGCATAATCTGAACACTTTTGGAGTTTGTGTGATGGCTGCTGTGTGAAACAGCAAGTGCTGGCCTCTTAAACAGGGTGACTTTCTCGTTCTCCTGAGAGGAATTAGAATGGGATTGAGTGAGTAAGTGAAAGTAATGAAGTTCCTAGTGGTCAGTGTTTCAGCTTGCTCCTCTGAACACTCAAGTGTGTTACTTTGATCCAACAAGGGAAGTTCCTATAAGAGCTTGAGTGAAAAATGGCTTATTTCCAAGAGCTTTATGACCTTTGTTCATTACAGTTGCCTACACTCATCTCCACCAGTTTGCTTATGTCACGTCAATAAACAGTTTCACAATTTTGGCTTTTATGAAGTTGTTTAATTTTTCTATAGATTAGAGGAAGCAAAACTGGAAAAAAACCACAGACTTTTCACTTGAAACACTTGCTAATTCAAATGAATTTTGCTGGCTATTTGGTTTGCTAACACACACAGAAAAAAAGTCACAATTGAAAACTACCAGGTCATTTTCTATTTAACTCTTTATCTCTTCAGCTGCTCCCTGTGTGTATATTCAAAGTGTATCAGCACTCAGAGTATGATCTCCATCTTAGTAGACTGGAACTAGTGCGAGTCACTAACATAATGGCGTTTTCTTAAGTGTTCAGATATTTGAGATAATTTAATGACCTTGGTGTAACAGCTAAAATTATTTCTGTTTACATATACCTAGTTTGTTCCTCCTGACAGACTGAGGGTTTAAGAGTATGTGTTGGGGTTTGCTGCTTGTTTTTTTCGTAATTAATGTTACAACTATCAATTACAATATTTCAGAGTCACTGAGCTCCACTTCCCCAGTGATACTGACTCTGAAGGGAAAAATTTGGACAAACCTGAAGCTAGGCCAGGCTCCTATGTCTATGTAGCTCCTCCATGGAGAAGTGTGTAGCCATCCTAAACTCTGTGACACTTTAACACTGTCTTATTTCATGACTGATCTGCTTAATGTAGAGTCCATATTTTATGTTTATAATCCAGATATAAGAAGTAGGGATTACAGGCCAGTATAGTTGTATAATGGAGGTGGAACTTTTGATGTGACTGCAGTGCAGTGATTTCAAACAGATTTTCTTTGTAGCGTAGGAGAAAATATTCATAATAGGAATGTAAGTGTTGAAATAAAATGCACATTCCAATTACTTTGTAAGATGAAATACTGACAGTGGGATAAACTTAATCTTTAAAAATTATGTTTGGTGACACACAGAGGTGATGTTTTCATGCCTGTGATGAAGTAGTTATTCCAGCAGGCTCAAAAGAAAAACATCTGGCTTTGTTTGCCTGTAGTCTGACAGCTCTGTACTAAAGGTCTTACTGAAAATTACTTCCGAACAGGTTTTAGGTCAAGATATTTTAATTGTCATTTTCTTTCCAATAAAAAAGAAAACAAAAGTATTTTTCTTCTATATTAACTTTATATTATTAACTAAAATTTATATTAACTATATTAAAGTGAATGTTGCTTTTGGGACCACAAAAAAACCCCAAACATTAATGTTTTAGCTTTTTGAGCAGAATGTGCAGCTACATATGCAGACTAATTTTTTGAAAGTTAAGCAAATTCAGAACAAAGACTGAAATTATGAAGGTTAAGATTTTACTAATTTTTTTTAATAACCTTTTTTAATATTTAAATTGCAACAGCAAATAAGCAACATTCCTTATAGTTTGTAAATGAACCACTAAGGTATTAGAAACTGATGAAAATGGAAATTAGCAGTAGCTAGTCCTGTTTTTTGTCAGAGTTGATGAGAATGAAGAACTAAACTATTAGTGTTTGATTGGCACATTTATTCCTTATTAGTTCTTCTTTGCACAAATCTTGCAGTAAACATACTGTCTCCTCCATATCTTTTTTTTTTTTTTCCACTTTAAATAAATGAGAATTTACAGGTTAGTGCCATATACAGGAGCAGATACTCCTCAGACTTTGCCCCCCATAGTTCTTGTGGCCATTGTTGTATGAAGCGATTTTTGGGGATTTTTTAAATCTTAACCTTGCAACAGTAACCCCCCAAAAGAATAACATAGAAAGAAACAAGACATTTTTCACCATTTCGTAACTGGTCTTCATTCCTTGTAGCACAATGGATCCACATATGTATTTCAGAAAGGAAATACCATTTTATCCATCAGGAGGGGAACACATAAGAAAATGCATCCTGAACACTGTGTCATCAGTTAAACGGGTTCTGCAGGCAGCAAGTTCTTATTTTGCAGGGCTTAAACATGAGCAACAGTAAAAGGACTTTTTGAGTTTTACTCTGTGTGTGCACCTGTGTGTTTGTGTATTTTAGGAGAAAGAACTGTTACAATGTTGAAGAACAAAGATGTTTTAAGGCAGGGTAAAAACGAAAGAGCTTATTTTAGAATATGTTAGGCAGTGAAATTAATAGGAAAGAAACGTTACCTTTAACAGTGGCTAACTGGCCAGAGGACTTAGTCCTACTCCTGTGACTGACTGAATTCCAAAACTAAGACTTTGGTGAGAAGATAGTAGCACAGTGAGACACTAATGCAATTTCTTCAAGTATATTGCTAATTTATTCAAATGTCTTAAAAATTATGAAGGCTAAAAAGAACAAAATACTTCTGAGTCTGATCACAGCTATTTCCAATCACAAAGGAAAGAGCGGAAATTAGCTTCAAGATGCATTCGCTGTGCTTGTATGATGAGGGACTGCGTTGTGAGGGTGTTTGAACTGGAGGAAGTGTAAGGGCTCTGGATCAGGAAAGGTGCTTGGGTTTGCAGCACTGCTGGGTTGTGTTACAGAATTGCAAGTGAGGACATTTACAAAAAAATAGTCTCAACTGCTTGGGAGGTCACCAGTATCTGGAGGAGAAATTTTGGAAAGTCAGTTCCCGTGCTGAAATTCAGAAATATCAACAACCATGTGATAAAAGTTATGATTTCAGCTTGTGCCACCTGGCACCCAGACACTTAGGAAGCAAAAAGATTTTCATTAGAGAAGAAAAGAGGAGAGAGACAGACAGGACTTAACTGCCGTACACACATCATGCCCAGAGAGTTCTCAGCCTAGGATTTAGACAATCAGTTGATGTGGCCCTGCTGACAAAGTGTGGGAGAAAAGGGAGAATGATTTCAAGCAGAAAGGTGGGTTTCTTCTTTGTAAATTAGTAATCAGTGAGTGCTGCTCTCTTTCTGAAATCCTTGCTGGAAATCATAGACAGTGTATTCTGGGCACAGCATTACTGTGACAGTGTAGGCAGGTAAACCACTGACATGTAGGCCTATCTTCTGGGTTATTTTGTCACTGTCTTTTCAATATGTCACTTTTCTCCCTTCAAAGTCTGACAAGTCTCTGCTTGCTTTTTGTGAATAATTGAGCCAGAATAAAATTTCCTGCCTCTGTATGTTCTCAAATCGATAAGGTAAAGCAAAGCAAAGTGTCTTTTCTTCCTGAAAACTTCCGCCTGAGAGCTGTCTCCAGTGGCAGACTGAAGCTGACAAAATGAAAGGCCCACCAGGAGATGAGTCTGACTCTGAAGTCTTTTAAGTATGTGGGCAGCAAGGTGAAGACAGCAAGATGATATACCACAGATTTCTGTTCCAAATCTCCTTTCAGTTTCTCTTATTCCTGTTGCTACCTTTTGACATACTTCTGTTTTTCCATTTGCATTTTTTTCTTTCTTCTTCCATTTGCCCTTTTAAGAACCAGCAGTTTAAATGTAGTTTGCAGGCAGATAAGTATTATCTTACATTTGTTTGTCTCTAGTCAAAGACAGCATATAGTCAATATGAAATTCCCCAAATAATGGCTTTTTCTAAAGAAATTTCTGTCTATAAGAGGAGTAAATTCATCAGGTGTCAGATTATATCCTATTAGTTAAAATATGCTTTTGCAGTCAAAGTTGTGGTTTTCAAGCAAAATAGTAAGTGCCAGGAAGGGCTGAATTACCCTTACTCGTTGGATATTGAGAGATGGGTTGTGAAAAGGGACAAGTAAGTCCTCCGAAGGTTCAGATTTGACACTTGCTGGCTTATGTTTCTCTTTGAAGTTCGAATGGAATAAAATTACCTCTTAATTAACAAGAAATATAAACCTGTATATAACCAGGATAGCATCTTTGGATAACAAAAATTAGTGAATATATGAAATGCGAAATATATTTTTCTCCCCTCCCTCCTCTTCGCTCTCCTTAACCTCTGTCTACCTGTAACTTAGAGAGCAGCATGTGGGTTTAACTTTAGTGCAGGCATGTTGTTGGTTTTGGTGGTAGCAGCCAATTCTGCTGCTCAGCATTAGTGGTCTCCTTACAGTAGTTACAGTACTGATGGAAAAGAGAAATTTGCCTGGAAAATACTTAACATAAAGACCACAAAATTTGCTACTCTGGATTAGACTGGGTTTTCTAGGCAAATATTCCAGCCTGGTAGCTATTGTTACCTGACTGTTTGCAAGGAGATTAAAAATGTTTGAGTTAAAGGAAGCAAATAGTGCTGCTGAAGGAAGAATACTTTCTAGTTCCTTTAGGACTTCCATTGCACGGGCAACCTGAGGTTACTCTTATCTCTACAAGTTAAAAAAAAAGGCCATCCATACATGAAAACAATGTCTTACTTCCTTAAAAACAAAAGATGAAATCTACTCTTCCTAAGTGGAAATAGAGTTCCTGCCAGGATTTACAATGCATATCCTCTGAACTGAAGAAAATCATTTGAAAGTGGAACAGAATTTCAAATACGTTGACCTTAACAAACTCATATGCTGTGTTTGCAA
Source organism: Coracias cyanogaster (assembly GCA_033124195.1). NCBI lineage: Eukaryota > Metazoa > Chordata > Aves > Coraciiformes > Coraciidae > Coracias > Coracias cyanogaster. The sequence continues at coordinate 11,989 of JAVSBS010015374.1, read as the reverse complement.
AGAAAGTTAGCACCCTTATCTTGACGGTACAGAGAGGTCTGGAATCTTTCTGAATGTTCGTTATTCACCCCAGCACATTTCATCGAGAAATCCCAGCGTGCAAAACTTAAAAATGCTTAAAAGTGTAAAATCACTTCCATCTGGCTCCTAGTATTGTGGCACTGGAGAACATGTGCTAGAGCTCACATCCTGTAGGTGATTCTGGCTGAGACACTCCTCAAGCTTTCCCTGGTTGTTATTGAATTAAATATGCAGAAGCTATAAAAAAGAGGGGGCATTTGACAAAATGAGACTCTTAAAGAAGGAAACGTGGAGTGAAATATAAACTTGCCAGTTTTTAGTGGTCTGGAATAGTGTTTTGCTCCCCTCCTTTCCCATCATAAATAACTGGAAGACAGGGATAGGACATGGTCTTTGGGAATTTACAGTGGCACCCAGGGTAATTGTTCTTCTCTCTCAGAGATGGTTTGCTGAACTGAAAGTATTCATTATGGTATTTATTTTTAAAAGGACAAATGTTAGGTCATCTTGTTGACTCTGGGCATGTTTCAAGTTCCCTGTAATTGCTCTGTCAGTCTTTTTCCCATCCATCCTTCCTTGCCAAAATGCTTAATGTTGTATTGTTTTGTTCCTATATTGCCCAAATGAAGCTTAAAAAGCAGTGGATTTTATCTGTTTCTACAGCCTTCATTTGCACAGCATCTCCAACTAATTAAACAAGAAGATACTGTATCATCTTTTACCCCTGATTAGCCAGAAGATTTGAACAGTGTCCCAAATAGCGCACTGTGTAAAAATAATTCATGAAAAAGCCTGTGATTTTATAGTGTTTGTTTGAACCAGGAATGTGGCCGTCATGGTGCCAGCCATCTTCTGCAGCAGCCGTTTCACCAGCGAGCCTGGAGCAGGTGGCCACAGGAGTAGGACTGGACTGAGGTGTAGCTTAGAGGTGTGCTTGTGAGTGCACGTGAGTGACTTGAGGTGGTTTCTGACACGAGCACCGAACATTTACTTCTGTGTTGTGAACACTAAGCAAACAGTTTTATCCGCTTTTTTTCCACAATCCTATTTGACTTCAGGGCATCTCTGTAATGTATTTCTCATATCCAGAATGGAAGTCCCATGATACGTTGCTGGTTCCCATGGGTCCAGAGGATGCCACTTACCCTTCCCTGAGAGTCTGTATTTTTTACCTTAGATAACTAAATTAGAATTCTGTTGCTCAGTAGCACTGTAAGTTATGAACCCCTGTGTGTGCAAATGGTGAAAAATTAATTCTGCTTGTGATGGTTCAGACAACTGAATTATATGTGCTGTAGGAGTCCACAGCACAAACCTGGGGGATTTCCTGGTCATTAATAAAAATTCTGATTGAGAGACAAGAATTGGTAAGAAACATTTGGAATTAGAGTGAAGGATAATCTGTGGTGAAAAACATATCCTTTTAAAGTCTAAAATTTGTTTACTTAATATAAATTGGTAATTGGCCTTTACCAAATAATGCTTCTATACAAAGGCAATAATGAATCAGACATGCAGTAAATATTCCAATTAGTGATATTTTGAAATTTGCTTGTTTGCAAAGCAGTTTGAAATCTAGTAACTTAGTATTACTATAATTCTTGCTTACCCTTTATTATCATTTACAGATGTCTGTGTTCTTGCTGCTTTTTATGGTACTGAAGTGCTGGGGCCTGAGCTGTGGGCCCTGAGTTGGAGCTGACCTGTGGATGAGTCACAACCTCACAGAATGTTTTGTTTCCCCCACTGGCTTCATGTTCCAGAGGCAGAACCTGCCCCACCTGTGTCTCTGTGGCTCCGCCTTCACCCAGGTGATCATGGTTGGGGTGGTGGGAGAGGCCAGGATTATATTAACCAGGAGCAGATCAGTCAGAGGAGCTTCCTGTTGGGTGTGGCTTCTGTTGGGCCTGGTTGCATCTTGCTGAGCTCTAAGTGGTGTCCTTCCATGTGAGGGCCCACTGAGGGAGCCATCTCTGTCCATTGTGTCCAGGAGGTGATGCTGGCAGCACAGTGAGCAGCAGAGGAGCTGGGGCCACAGGAACCTATGGCAGGATTGTCTGAAAGAAGACTTCTGAGGGTATGTTGCTGAGTTCAGTGTTGGCCTGTGTGATCAGGCAGCTGATGGCAGCATAAAATGATGATGGCTGAACTGGCACAAGAAAATTGTTTAATCATGTTAGGTGGACAGTACAACCAGAGCAAGCTGGAACTTTTCACTGATGGCTCAACTGTAGGTCACATTAGAAGCAAAAGACAGAGGATGATTCCAAAATGTCGTGTAGCTGAGACTTATATTGATAGCTGGGCAGGCCACAGAACTGGGATACTCAACATGCCCTGAGTTCCCACTGAAGCTATTGGGAATGAAAGCAGTGAGGAGATGCTGACTCTCTTTGAGGCCATGGACTTGAAGTCCTTGTTGATGTCACTTGTTAGTGCACAGAGCAGACACGTGGCCACATCTGCAGTGCAGCTCTACTGATGGGACATAGGTGCTTCCCAGGTAGATGCTGGCAGAAAGGAATTGGCTCAGCTTTTGGACATCACCCATTTTAGCTGGATAGTTGGGATGGTCATTACGAGTATGGGCAATGGTTGGAACCACATTAAACATTTTGCCTGTAGATGCATGTGTAAATTACATTGGGCTTAATGCAGCTTCGTAAGCACACAGCACAGCAGGATATTTATAATGTCTGTTGCTGTGGTATATAAGGACTTATCTAACTTAAAAGTGCTGAGCAAGCCAGCTGCAGGCCCTCCAAGGAAGCAGGATCAGCAAGTGGCTTGTTGCTGCACCCTCAACGGGAAGCACTTGCTACTGTGAATTCTTGCTACCAATGAAAGGGATGGTTGACTTCTCTGCAAAAGTCATATCCAGATCTGGCAGCAGGATACGCATCCTGGGTAGGATACAATTGGCTATACATTTTAAATATGTCAGAACTTGGTTGTATCTTTTTAGCTCATGCAGCTTTGTACTTCAGCTACTGCACTGCTTTAGTGGTCTTAAAGAAATGTAATTATGCAATGCTGAGCACAGGTTGTGCATACATGACTTCCTGCATTCCATAGAAACTAGTCCTCTTTTGCCAAGGCAAAATTAGCCTATTTTCCAATTGAGTATATCAATCACTATAACAATTTCTAGATCGTTTGAGACACTGCCATGGGAAAAGGATTAAAATCTTAGAGGATATTTCCACAGTTGCTACAGAGCTGCTCCCCAGTTTTCTGCATTCTAGGCCCATGACAGAGTATGTATGCGATGGTCCCTGAATTTGAGTTTAGCCCCACTAATCTTAATGTTACTCTGCATGGATATAGGACCTAATCACAAATTTCCATGTGTGCACTATCTTCAAAAGCAGCACAACTACAGTGCAAGCCTCTGCAGCTCATCTTTACATGATATAATCTTACAAACAATTTTACTCTCCTTGTGTTAACCTAGGAGTTTAGCATCAACGAATGCTTACAGAGTCGGTGCTCTTCTGAAGGTGCTCCAATGTTTTGAGACACTCTTTAACTTGCATTTTTAAGTTAGATACTTGTATGGCTGCCTTTTGTAATAGATGTCTCTCATCAACTATGAGTGAGGGATCAAGTCCTTCACTTTGAACTCTTAAATTTTGAGACTCAGTTTTATGTATGTCACTGCCTTTAAATTCAGTAAAGGAATAAGAGCTCAGATGATTATTACTGACAACATGTTAACTTTTGAGGCATGGACTTGTGAACCTGAAATGCAGTCAGTGTCTTGGGACTCATTTAAGTTCTGAAAACAAAGGTAACTCCTCCATGTACTTCCCATGTGTCCTGGTTAAACTCTCTGTGACTTGCAGAGGTGCAGCAGTGACGTAATAAATTGTATTAATAAGAATTACTCAAAATGGTAATGCAATTTCTAGGTGTCATATGCTCAAAAGCTGCATTTCCAGGAATGACTTAAGTGCTGACACTGCCAGCAAATTGAAAGGCAGCTTAAATACCAATTCACATCTAGCATGTCTGCAACTCAGCATCCATCACATCAGTGTATGCGGACCTCATTCTACTGCTTTGGTCCAATTATGGTTGAGTTAAATTAAGTTTTAATTATCTCAGAAATAGGGTGTGTAGTGTTTTGGAAGTGAAAGATTATCTTTTTGATGTTATAAATTCAGCGTATGCAAATTTACTTACCACTTTGAGGAAGCAGAATTTAAGTAGCAAGATAAAGGTCTCTGTTGAAGTACTAGACTCAGATTTCTAGTTATAGTTGAAGCTGTTCAAGCTGGGCTAGAGGAGAGGCTATGAATGTTAACATGGACTCAACAATTTGATATATGCAAAAAATGAGGACTATTTTGTCCCTCATTTGCTGAAAGTTTTATTGCTGTGTGGAAGAACAGGCAATAAGGTATGCAAACATCTTTGGGCTAAATTGTCTGCTTTTCCTTTTCCTTTAATACATTAAGTTGCCTTCATAAAGTCATAGTTTTCTGAAAGCCTCAGGCTCTAAGACTTGTGCATAAATGGTAATCAAGCAGAGTTTTAAAGGGCTACTTACAAATGTGTACAGAACGGGATTAATGAAACTAACAGGATTTGTATTTAGGCCAGTTTTGCTGTCAAGTTTTCAGATTTCTGGTTTTGAAGATTAAGAGAAAAGCTTTGTTTTATGCTTAACTACTGACAGGTAGCACTTCACATGTTATGCAGTAGTAAAAAGATCTACGTTAATTATGGAGCAGAGGATTATATTTCTTTATTTCTATAAGTTTTATTGATACTTTTTCCATTGAATTCCTTCTAGGAAAGGCGTCACTTAGGTTTTTTCCTCTCTTTCCATTCTTTTTTATTTTTCTTTGCTTCTAGACTTTGACTTCAGGTTCTTATTATAGAGCACAGCTGAGCAGGTTTGGCATTCTATTTTGAGTACCATTAAAATGCATATAAATGTAGTACTCAACAAAATGTGACAGTAATGGCAGTCCAAATTCACAAGTGTTGCTGTTTTACACTGCAGTCCCAGCTTCCTTGCAATTAAAAAGCACAATAGATAATGTTAGGTGACATACTCTAAATACTTCCATGTGTTTGTTTCTTATAATTCTAACATGATTCCCTTCCTTTATAACAGTTAGGGATTATTACAGTTATTAGTGCACTTTCTGGAAGTATTATGCCAAAATGTATCTCAAATCCAATTCTGTTTAACGTAGGTCATAATATCAAAAGATATTTAGATGCTGAACTTTGAGGATCTTAACCTCAGGGTGTAGACACATGAATAGTAATAGCACTAGTCACACTTCTGAAGTTACTGCATGGTGGGATATATGCAGGACCAGGACCTAGTGCCACTGAAATTAATAAAATTATGCATTAGGGTTGTGATTGTAAATTGAGAGAGGCAAATGCAGAGCCCTATAATAGCCTTCTTTGGAACATGGCTTCCTGAAGTTTTCAACAATAATGGTTAAACAAAAGACAATTTACCTTTAATGCTTGGAATTCCTGGATACTTGCTTCTTTTGGCTCTCCAGACAACATGACTGGGAGTAATGAGTCCGAGCTGGCAGCTGGAGACTTTCTGCCTCTCTGTAATTTTTATTGGGTGATTATTAGAGATAGAAAACTGACAGCCTGGGGTTTCTCCTAATTTACCTCCTCAGAGCAGGTAAGGAACATGCAACAGAGCTGCAAACTTTCCAACTTCTCAGCCCTAATTAACCAGAAATCGAACTAAAGCCTGAAGAGGCTGCCCTGGCCTCAGCATCAGCCTTAATGTTTGCTCTCACAATAATTCACCTTGCAAAAGAAATCTCAAGTGTGTGTTTTGTGTATTTACAAGCCAGTCTGTTTGCTGTTGCAGAGGTGATTAACTTGCACATTGTCTACTTCTACTTGCCTACTTCTGCAGCTAGGAATCTGTACAACAAATCTGCACATCATTGTTTTAGAGTAGCATCCAGTGTTGCTAATTAGAATTAGATTTTAATTGTCATTCCTAACAGCATGCTTGAAACACAGGCTAATTGACCCCTCCTGCAGGCAGTGAGATCACCTTCCAAACTTTCTATGATTTCTAAAGGATAAATGAGTTCCACTTACTGTCCTGTTAAGATGCACCCAGACCAAGCATGACCTGAGGAGTCCAGAAGCACAAAACCTTGTGGCTTTAGACTAAAAATGTTCATCCTCAAGTTCCCAAACTCTTGACATAGTTAATCCTCTTTGTGTTGTGCCTGTTGGCACTTAAGTACTTCTGTCCTTTGTCTGTCTTGGGAGGGAGCTCATGAAGTTCTGGTAGAAACTGTGGCAAGCATTTCTATATAGGCTCTTTAACAGAAACAGGACTTGCCCCAGTGATATTTCATATAGGTTCATCAGATCTTACTCCATAATCTAATTAGAAGTAAATTGCCAGGACTTTTCACGTGTGCTGGGATTTGCAGAACTAGGTAGTTTTCCTTCGCCATCAATTTGTACTGGTTTCTGCAGATGGGTTGAGTAGGTTACCTGCAGTCCTTTACGTCAGTGATTCCCACTCTGTTGTGGCTCCCAAAAAGTCTGAAAAGGCTGGAAGGCAGTTGTGAAGAGCTAGGGAAAAGCAATATTGGAAGGCAATGCACTTCCTCACACAGTGAGATATGGTTGTGGTTACTGCCTGTGAGTGCTTACACTGGCCAAGGAGCTCCCAGCTGCCTTCCTGGAGGCAGGCAAGTTACTCTAGGGCAAGAGAGTGAATGTCTCCACAAGTAACCAAGAATGGCAACTGGTTCCCATCCCACCTTCCTGGAAAAAAACCAACCTTGAGATTATGCTGGGGACTGTATATGTCAGGAGGACAGACAAAGAAAGATAAGCCTTATGGAGTGCAGATCTTTAGGAATGTCTGAGGAAAGCTTGTAAACCATCTATGTGTGTTTTAGGTACTTGCACGAAACTTTTCTGTTGTTGGACTTGGTTACAAATATTTAAGCAAGGTTTCTAGAAACCCACCATCCAGGCTGAACCACACTTGATTAATATTGTTTTATTAAGTTTTTGGTTTGGTTCTTGTTGGTTTGTTGGTTTTATTTCTCCAACGTCTATACAAGGGTAATGGCTCATTTTTCAATCCCTTGGTGGATTCCTCTTGAATATATGCTCTGTATGCAGAATCCATCAGCCAAAACAGCCCCCATTCCAGCAGCAGCCTCAGAGTGCACAACTAACAGAATTACCATCAATAAAATGCATATGGAATTCCTTAAGCTTGTGAGCACTTATTTTCCCGACAGAGGTATATGGTAGTTCCTAAGAGCACTAACAGGAGATTCCGGTTATAAAGAACATTTGTGTCAGTAGCAGACATAATTAAAGGAACCGTTCTTTGGTTTAATGTTCACCTTTGGCACTAATTCTATTGGGGTTTAAATGTGGAAGGATATAAATATTGTAGGTGGGGAAAATAGCATCTCTATTTGCAGACCAGCCAGATTAAAAACCACAAGCAGTTAGGTGGTCCAGATGAAAACTATTATAGTGAGAGGTGAAAACCATACCCAGGATTGTGGCCCTCAGTTTCCAGAAATGCATGCACCCTCAGTGATTTGCAGCAATGGCTACGTAGTCATACCACCAATCTGCTAATGGACACACAACCTTCAGTAGCTATAGAAGATGTTAGTTCACTAAGTGGTATCTGCTGAAGTTCTTGGAAAAACAAGTAACGGACAAAGCATGAAAGGCTTCTTTTATGTTTTCGTGTGCAACTCTAGACAAATATTCGTACTCTCCTTTGTTATTTTCTCTTCCAGTTGCTTTCGGTTTATGCCTCTCAATACCAATCACCTTCACCTTGTATTAATACTTAATAAGAGACAGGAAGAAAGGGCAGCTCAGCTTCTAGTTCCACCACCAGCTGTGTCTATTTATCAGTGCTTCCAAATGAATCAGCTAGATGCAGTGATCTAAAAATGTCTTTTTTTCCTATCGTAAATCCCCAGACTGGCACAGGTTTCTTAATTATGCCACTCATCAGCAGAGAATAAGCGTGACACCAATCTGATACCCAAGCAAACTCCATTAGCTGTGGCCTTGCAGCTTTCTATAGCACTGTAAAATGTTAGGGGTCTTCCCAGCCTGTATTTTTTTCTATAATTTAAACACAAACTACCACATAAATGATCTGCTGTTCTCAAAACTGTTTATATGGTTACATTTGGATATCTCTAATAATCTTTCTCCAAAATTACTGGTTGAAAGCAAGTTGTGTGACTAAACAGGCTTATCAATATTTTCTATAATCGGCTGAATGGAAAACTGAAGAACTCCTTAATTGGGGCAGAGAGCTGTACTGCAGCATCATGTCCCTGTGCAAAACTGTTAACTCCAGACTAGGTCTGAGCCTAAACCTGCTCCAAGACACCACACATCATTCAGTACTTTTCCATGACAGAGTCTTACTGGTGGGTTGGAGAAAGACAAATGATTAATGCTGGAGCTGTGGTAAGGAACAAACAGATCTTACTCATATGTTATAGAATTGTTGATTACGTGTACTAATTCTGGGAAAACCAGCAAGGAGGATAAACATGGTATTAAATGTAGACTTGCCTCTTGATCCTGAGACCACTATCACTGGAGATCTTAATTGTCTTGTAAACATTAAGGACACATGGTACTCCTAGGGCAGAAGAATGTCCTTAAAAGGGCAACAAAAGGTCTGGACCTATGCCAAAACGGGGTAAGACTCCACAGTGGCTCCTTTGCACTCCATGTATTCTTCTTTTGGAGTCCCACCAGGCACAAAGATCTGGCTAGATCACAGAGCTATCTTCCACTGCATACTCAAAGGCAGTCCAGCTCACAGCACACGCGGCTGTCCTGGCATCACTGGGGAAAGGACGATGAGAAAGTGCGTGCTGAGGCCAGTCACCAAAGGCTGTTAAGACATGTCTGAACGCCCCTTAGAGCTGAGACCTCTAAGGTCTTTTTGGGTACTCTGCTTGCCATGACAACGACCCTGGTTGCTATGTTCAGCTGATGCTCTCCTCTTTGGGGAGGATAAAGCAAGCAGAGCAGGGCCATAGTGCAAGCTGTTTCACTGTGACAATTTTCCTTGCAAAGAAGGAAAGCATGTGTGGAGTAAAAGCAAATTTAAGTGGAAAATAAATTATTTCTGGAAAGAAAGCAAAAACTGGCTAAAGATGGGGTGGGCTACTTTGTTCTTTGCTCCTGGAGGGATTTTGACAATCGCTGAAATGTTAGAGCTGTGGGGAGGAACAAGAATCATGAAATCTTTTCTTGGCTTGTAACTGTGAATCCTGTCCTAGTTATGATCATATTGTTTATCTGATTCTTCTAAGAAAGAGGATCTTGCTGCTGATATATAATGTCCTGCTACTTTTACAGTGTTCCACCCCCTGCAGTCCTCCCACATGCTCATCTTTGTAAACTGTGATCAGTTCTTCAGTTTTCCTTAAGTAACCAAATCCTCTTTATCAATTAAAAAT
>JAVSBS010015373.1:0-27709 GCA_033124195.1 Coracias cyanogaster | reverse complement strand
GGAGGGTCTGCTCCAAAGTGACAAGTGTTTCCAGGAGGAATTTCTGCATCTCGCCCTGTAAAACAGAGCTAGCCCACCTGCATTGCAGCAGTCCCAAGGGCTGGCCCTCATGTTTGAAGGTTTAAAAGGTTCAAACATATACTGATGAATCATAAAATGTAGAATAGAATTATAGAATGGTTTGAGTTGGAAGGAACCTTAAAGATCATCTAATCCAACTCTCCTGCCACGGGCAGGGACACCTTCCACAATATATGCAGCTGAAACTTTTATCCTTGTCTGATATTGTACACAAATTACTTCGGTGTTAATTGTGCACATTTTTCATTGTTTCCACAAATACTCTCAAAACCTGTGGAATGAGGGTGTGACTGGTCAGAAAGCCACAAAGAATAAGAAATGAGCCAATACGAAGCATCACATTGCCATCACACATTCAGCAGGTGCTACTTTATGTCTTCTGTAGTCTCCAGTTAATTCTTTGAAAGCTTTGAGCTGGATCACCAGGGGTGTTAAAAGGGAAAAGGGAAGGTAACAGAAAAAAAATGGTGATTTTTCTGCTTCCAGAACTGGATGTAAGAAAGAAGACAACTGTTCTGGAGCTTATTGGGCACATTCATTTTTGAGGGGCACAGCACAGCTGGAGATGTGGAGAAATACTGTGTACCTTCTGCTTTGGGGTGTATCACTTCCCTATATTGCCCTGGTAGGCTCTTCATGGTGTGTTAAGGAAAGGTAAACAAAGTTGGGGAACCAGATTCCCCTGGATGCGCACTGGGGAGTTTTGTGTGGTGGGACACAGCATTCAGCCCTGGTCCTTTGTGCTGCTGAAGAATACTGTGTCCCACCTGGGCATGAAATGTGACCTTTTATGTATTCTGGGCATTGCACAGAAGTATTTGTATGCATAATGCAAGTGGCTTAAATTTATTACAGGTCTTGCTGCAATTATTGGAGTTGATCTTAACTCTGCCATCGGCAAATACAAGTCAATACAAGGTATTATTCTATCAGCTAGGCAAAAATCCAAAGTGAGGAACATTTGCTACAAGTTGTAAAGCAGTTGGAAATATCTGTAAGCATTAGTGTAAAAGATTGGATGATTCTGGAGTGTTAAAGGCATGGCAGTATTTAAATAGCAGGTTGTAGATTAAAGAAAATAGAGAGGTGTCCATGCCATGGCAGGGCGCTGGAACTGCATGATCTTGAGGTCCCTTCCAACACAAACCATTCTATGGTTCTATGGAATGTCTGAGGTCTAACCTGATGCAATACAAACATTTTAGTACAGAATCGTAAGGTCAGCAACAGTCCTGGTGCTTGAAGTCATGTTCACCTCCAGTGGTACTGCTGGGGTGAAATTTACTCTTTTAGGGTGTAAGTACATAGAAGTTGTTTCTTTTAACTCTTACAGATTTATCTAGTACAACCAGTGTATCTCATCTCTGCCAGTGAAAATTATTTTTAATGTGGCTCCTGGTTTTTACTCATGGAAATGAGGTCAGAAAGTTCATAGGTTCCTGTCTTACCACACAACTTTTCTGTAATGGAAGCCCATGCTGGCTCCAGACTTTGCATATATATGAGCTCTGTAGAGATGAAAAATTTCTATTACTCTGTAAAGTAATCCCTGTTAAACCTTATAATTCCTGTAAAGTTATCTAATTCCTGAAATCTTTTCTAACTCTCCTTTAGTTTCATATGCCAAGGATTGAATTTTTTGAGAGGGAGGTATTAAAAACTGGGGGGGGGGTTCAAGGGGGGAATGTCAGCTATATTCAGTTTCAGGTACAAAAATTAATTAGCCAAAGAATTTCAATTTTAGTACTGGCAAGTCATACTAAATTAGCTTTCCTGTGGGAAAAAGGAAAGTTCAATTAAAACAAAAGACCTGTGTGGAAGAGATTCTGCAAACTATTTCAAGTTCAGTTTTCAGATAGGTGACAAATTAACAGGGATATTAAGATTTTATTCAGGTCTGCATTTTAAGAAACTCTAACTATACCAGTGTGCAAAAGATAAATAGAGTCAGTTCTGCATGACTTCTGATATAAAAACTAATAGGATGGAAAATTACTATGAAGTAGAAAAAGCGCCTAGATATTAGATAATTAACACTGCTTAGTTGAAGTTCTGTAACAGCTGACTGACAACATGGAGATTCACTGTTTGTATCTTTCTCTACTTGGCTTGACAGAAGCATTTTAAAACCAGCAATGACCACTGAAAGGTCTGGACTACAAGAGTCTTTAAGAAGGACTTGCTCATATCATCATTACCCATTTCAATGCTCTTTCTTACTCTCCTTCCCCACTTCTGCTTTATTTTTTGTGCTTTGGATATTTCTTCTAATTTCTTGCAGTGTTGTAGTGCCCAGATACCCCGGTGCTGTTCAGAGCCCATCTCAACCAAGTGTTTTATACAGCTCAACCAGATTTCTCTTCTCTAGCCTGGAGCACTTATGAAAAGCCTAAGTTCTGAGTGATTTCCATCCTGACTTCTTCTGTGAAGGCAAATTCTGAGGTCCATGTAGCCCAATTTAGTCCTTACATTTTAAGTACTTGCCAGAAATTTAAATTAATTCATTTAGTCTAGAATAATTTGCCTTTCGACACAGGCATCTCAGGTAAGTGCCTGACCTCAGGTGGATAAAGTCAATGAGTTTGCAAGATTGTTTGATAGAGACAAGGGTTTGAAAACTATCTGGGAACTTCTCACTGAAGGTCAGAGACAATTGCAGAGAGGGTTTGCATGAGAAAATGCAGTAAATTGGTGGCAGCATTTGGAGGACAGCAAGAGAAGTCTAATTTTTCTTTGCTCTGTTGGTCTGCAGTAAGGTACTGGAACCTGTCCTGACACAAGTGCTTTGTCTAGCTGCATATTCTACCATGCAAGTAACAGTTGCTTTAGTTTTGTGTATGAAAATAGATCAGAACATAAGAAATGACCCACTGGAACAGGCCAGTGTCCATCTTAGTCCAAACTTCAGTCTCTGAAGGTGCAATATGAGATGCTGCAAAGCCTGCCTGCTTGAAGAACAGAAAGCACAATAGCTTAGAGCTGTTGGGAAGCATAGAGGTTAAAATACCAAGACTGAGCTGACTTTCCTTTTTTTTTTTCCCTTACATGTCTGGTGTCAGGATGACATCAGTAGTTCATGTTGAAAATAGGTTTCTTTTTGGAGCTTTGGAGCATTTTCCCCTTTTATTTCTGGCTTAATTTCGAATAAATTGTTATGTCTCTTAGGGCTTAAGATACCTAATAATCTTACTGTAGTTTAACCAATTACTGCACTTTACTTTCTCTTTGCCCAAGAATCCATGCAGGGACTTCCTTTGGTTCAGGCAAAATGAGTTGGTTCGTTAAGCCACGGAAGTCCTCTTGCATGCATGAACCAAAGAAAAACAGTGCTGGGCTGAATGTATTGCACTTTGAAGACAGAGATGGAGTTCTAGTTATTGGATGTGGTAGACACTATCTTTGGGCTATCCCCATAATCACATAGATGATTGGGCAGGTAGCTGGGTGAAAGAAAAATATCTTCACTGGGGTTAGAAGAAAAGGTAAAGGTTTCAAACACAGTTTTGGCTTCAAAAGTTCTAATCGTAGGTGGAAGAATAGTAAGTCACCTTTGGATTCCAGCAGGCAATTTGTGGTGGAGGCAATGCTGAAAGCTCATGCCAGGGTGCTGTTGTGGGCAGGCACTGATGGTGCTGAGCCTGCCAGGGGTTGGTTCTCTGTGGATGTCTGGTGAGAACCAGAAGGTCCAAGTGCAAACTTTGCTGCCATGATATGGTGGTCCCAGCATTGTCATGGGTTGCTGCAAGCTGAATCCTGGTCCTTTCTTCTCTGTGGTGCAATGGAGAGTCCCGAGGCTGCAGAGGTATAGCAATGTATGTGTTGTGCAGTGTCAGGTAATGAGGACGGGTCATTCACTCCATTGCAGAACCTCACCTACAAGGAGATAAAGAGAATGGTTGAGGTCAGGGAATATGTTCTGGAAAACTATAATGGACAAGCCAGCAAGAAAGAGGACCAAAAAATCACAGAATGGTAGGGGTTGGAAGGGATCTCTAAGGATCATCTAGTCCAACCCCCCTGCCGAAGCAGGTACATCTAGGGCAGGTTACATGGAAACCTGTCTAGGTAGGTTTTGAAAGTCTCCAGAGAAGGACACTCCACAATGTCTCTGGGCAGCTTGGGCCAGGCTCTGCCACCCTCACAGTAAATAAGTTTTTCCTGATGCTGAGGTGGAACTTCCTGTGTTCCAGTTTGTGCCTATTGCCCCTTGTCCTGTCACTGGACACCACTGAAAAAAGACTAGCCGCATCTTCTTGGACCCCATCCTTCAGATATTTATAAACATTGATAAGATCCCCTCTCAGCCTTCTCTTCTCCAAGGAGAACAGAAAAAGGAACAAGAGAACATGGACAAAATAGTGAAAACGATTTTCTGAGAGTGATTCTCTTTGATCCATCTGAATGTGTGCTTCTCTCTCGAACAGCTCTCAGACTCAGTACTCAAGCCAGTTAGAAAAAAATAGTAATTTAAAGTATTTTAAGAAGGCATTTGGCTCAAAGCAAGGCACAGGCTTTCCTGGAGACCTCGTTTACCCCAAGCACACTGGGAGCCCTCCCTGGTTTTAGCACGGCTGAGCCTAAATTAACATTCCATTTTTGCTGCTTTGCAGACACAATCTATCTGCAACGTGATATTTATCTGTACAGCTGGCAGCTGTGGTGTCAAGTGCTACAGATAGATGGGACCATTACTACGATACAAATATTTTTCTTTTTCCACAGTCACTCTTTTAAGCAATTGCACACAATAAAGTTTGCAGCAAAACTGTACGGGATGAGAGTCAAAATTCCTGCTTCTTTCCCTCTTATAGAAGGGACTTTAGACTATATAATCCAAAGATACAGATCTAAAGTGATTTGTTCTTGTTTCACTGGGTTAAAAAGCAAGTACCACTTGCAAGTAAATAGCGAAAAATATGCTTAAAGTAAGTTTTTAGCACTCTGGTTTGCATAATACAACAATTAATACAGATTTGCTGTTAAGAATTCTTCCCAGCAAGAATAAATCACTGTAAAATGAAAACCTACTCTAAAATAAAATCTCTTTTACCTGACAAACTTTTGAATTAAGTAATACTTGGATGTTGGAAGATCACAACAGAGCTGGATAAAAGAGAAAAGTCTAGTGACTGTGAAAAAGAAAGTCATTGAAATATGCCGGGCAAAGGGTATTCCAGGTTTGCTGTCTTGAGCAGTTTTACCTCATCATTCAAGCTGCTGTCATTTTCTGTAGGAAACAAAGTCTTCAGACTTGCAACAAAAGTCTTCAGACGTGCAAGCACAGGGTACAGCTAACTAGCTGATGTCTTCTTTGCATAAGGGCAGGAAAGTGCTAGGAAAAAAATCTGTCTCATTGCATTTTGGTCATGAATTTGTGTATTAACCAGGTATTTCAAGTGTTTGAGGGTGAAATTTGTCGCCTGTGGTCAGCAGGTTGAGGGAAGTGATTCTGCCCCTCTACTCTGGTCTTGTGAGATCCTACATAGAGTACTGTGTCCAGCTCTGGAGCTCTCAGTACAAGAAGCACATGGACCTCATGGAGCAAGGCCAGACGAGGGCCATGAACATGATCAGAAGGCTGGAAGACCTCTCTTACAAGGGCAGGCTGAGAGTTGGTGTTGTTCAGCCTGTAGAAGATAAGACTCTGGTGACACCTTCCTGCAGCCTTCCAGTATCTGAAGGGGGCCTACAAGAAAGCTGGGGAGTGACTTTTGACAAGGTCTTGTAGTGATAGGACAAGGGGTAATGCATTCAAACTGGAAGAGGGTGCACTTAGATTAGAAATTAGGAAGAAATTCTTCACTCTGAGGGTCATGAGACACTTGCACAGGTTGCCCAGAGAGAGGTTGTGGACGCTCCATTACTGGATATTTTCAAGGCCAGGTTGGACGGGGCTTTGAGCAACCCAGTTTAATGGAAGGTGTCCCTGCCCATGGCAACCCAAACCATCCTGTGATTCTAGAAGGCTGAGATAACAACAGGGGAGTTTACACTCAAAGGAGCAGCTCATGCTCAGGGCTGTGCTGGGGAGCATGTGCTAGGCTGGCTGAGAGGGTCTGGGGAAGGAGAGTTGGAGAAGATGATGGAGAGTACAGCATGAGGGGCCATACGATGCAAAGGTGTAGGTGGACCAAGGTTTCTTCAAACAGCTGGAGGAAGCCTCTCAATTCCTGTGGGGACTGTAACCATCTGCTGCAACGGTAACTGTTTAGTTTGACAGAAATGTAGGAGATTTCTGGAGGGTGTTAAGGACAATTTATTGATGTGTCCTTTGGACAGATTGCTTGGGGAAGATGCTCGGTTGGATCTGCTAGTGAAGATTGAGAAGCAACTGGCTGGGGATGTGCAGATCAATGGCAGTCCTGGCTCCAATGACCTCAGGATAATAGTATTTAACCACTGTGGGAAGTAAGGAAGGGGATGAAGCGTTGAGTAACTTGATCTGGCTTTGAAGCTGACTATGGAGCAGGTGTTTGGACCAGAGACCTGCAGAGGTCTTACAGATAAGGTTATTCTATGACTATTTGGATTTTCAGTTCTGTTCCAAAATGGGAAATTACTAGGGTTTTATTTTATGAGGTCAGAGTCTTTTCCCTGTGGATTTGCTTCAGCATTAAATGGTTTGTAGAGCTGTATTTTCCTAATGCTGTCCTTGTGTTTTTATCTGATGATGTCCTTTCTGGAAATCCCACTGAATTTTGGTGTTGGTTCTTTATGACAAAGGAAACGAGAAGTATAAAGCAAAATATGACATATAGGCAGCTGTTATTCTGACATGACTTTTAGTCCTAATAGTCCCATCTAAGGTATGAATTCTCTTTTACTGATTTTTGCCAATTTCTGTTAAACAATCAAAATACAAAAGTAAGTGAAAATTCATGTTCATGCTCATTGAAGATGTACTTATTGTGAACCGTATGAAATAGCTGACTATAATTTTAGAGCATTAAAATAATTTACTAGACATATCTAACAGTACTAAAATAGAAATGTCTTTAAATTTTCTTAGTATTTCACTCTTTTTAATACGTTTTTTTCCCTCTTGTCTTTCAATACAGACACGTGAGTTAATGTTTTCACTCAGTTTCTACCACATTTGTGTAATGTACAGTGGTTGATGTGTAAATATCAAAATTATTTGGTTGTAAGAAAAGGATCAGTTTATTAAACAAACAAAAACCCCACTAGTGATGTTTGTTTTTAATAAAAATGTGTTTTACTGAGTTGTATTGGGCAAAACCTTCAGGTCTTTTCTGGCTGTGCAAAGTGCATTACTTGGACTTCACCTTAAAAGCTAAAGATGTTCTTGGGAAGGCAGATACCTACATCCAGGTTACTGGTTTGGGTTTGAGGTTATTTCCTAAGAGCTACAATTCTTAGAAGCCAGCAGGTAATTTTATATCTAGCCTGGGTAATTGTACTATCTGTATCAACTTTCACAAATTACTGCAAATTTTGGAGATATATGGATTCAGATGAAACCTTTACAATTCATGTTCAAATTTTGATCGTACTCCACTTCTGTCCAAAAGAAATATTCACCTTTCTTCTGTACTCCCTCTAGTGTTTAATGTACTATATGACTGAAAATAGAAAACAAACACAGATTTGTATTCCCCCAAACCCAGTGAAAGAATTAATGCAATCTTTTTTTTTCTTCTTGCCCAAGTTCCTTTCAACTTTGCTCTTGTGGGACTCGAAAGCCAATTTGAGCTATAGCAAATGTGTGTTTCGTGTGTCCAGATGGATGTGAAAAATCAGGGTTAAGTTGGGCTTTGAATATAAAATTGTTTCAAATACTTAACAGCAACAAGAAAAAGCCTTTGCCTTCAATTAGTGCCTCATAATCAGGTAAAATTATTGGTATCTAAATTAATCTTATATCCAAGCATGTATTTGTTGCAGTTGGTTGCAGCCACATTTAAACTGGTGCTGTAAAGAAAGACCTGGATGAAAGCAACTCAGATTTTTCAGTTACATAAAACTCTGAAAGGCTTTTACAAATTGCTTCTGTGTGGGAGGCAGCTTGCTGCAAAGCTGTCACTTGAAACTTTATCAATCAGAAGACAGTACCGTTTTTAATTATGCAGATTTTCAAAGTAAAAGAACATTTTCTTGCATGAAAATGTAGAACAGAGTCAGGTGAGATCGGGAACAATCTGAAAGATTTTGAGGTGTTTGTTAGGCTTAATTGAAATAGCTCGGAAAAGCTTGCTCCTGTGAAGTATAGTATACTTGAAGCATTTTAGCTTTCTTCTTTAGAAAAGAAAAACCTTTTCTCCCCTTGTATACTGTACAAATTGTCACTAACTTCTAATTATCTCCCTACCTAGTAAAGCAGTCCATCTCAGTATGTCCCTGAGTCTCTCTATAGTTGTAAAGATCTCCACTCTCTGCATTTTTATGGCCTAATTGAGGAGCCTTGAGTCCTAAAATAATGTGGTGATGTTGAATTTTCTGTCCATCAACACACGGTGGGGACAGCAAATGCGGTGCTCTTTGCCAAGTGTCTGATAAAATCCTTTCCTTGTGGAGACAATTCAAAGTTATCACTGAATAGGTGAAATTGCCGCAGACATCCTGATGTTTGCTAGGAAACCTCAAAACCTCTCAGCTGTGCTTTCTGGTTTGACTGTTACATGAGATGCCATGATGTCATGTCTCCTATATTTTCAGGGGGAAGAAACAATGAGCTGAATTTTATGCTGCTTTAGCAAGATAGACGATCGGAAAGGAATGTGAATTAATCATGAACACTCCATTTTGCTAATGTGCTTTGTGATGGGAGAGAGAGAGCGAGCGTTTCCTTTTGCTCTTTTTGGGTTGTTTGACTTCATTAGAAGTTGAATTATACTGTTTGTTCTCACTCTAAGAAACATGCAGCACTAACATGTCATGTAGTTATGACTGATATGTTCTCTAAATGCTCTTCTCCAGTATTTATTGTGCAATAGAGTTGGCACTACTACCTGTTGAAATTTGATAAAATCATGACTTCTACCAGAAAGAGGCACTTCTGAGATTGCTATAACAAAACCAATACGCAGTTTTCCAGCTGTTTTTATTTCTGCTGACTTTTCCACTGGCAGTTTTGACATCATCTTTCATAATTTCTGCTCCTCTGGCAGTGCTGTCCTTTTGCTAAGCCTCATGCATGAAGGTTTTCTGAGAAATCCTACCAGTATTGCCCAGCATGGGGGTGACTCAAAGCTTCTCCCCTTCCCTGTGTGTGGCGTAGATGGTAATAAAAATGATGGATTGCACCTCTCCTTCTCAGGTCCTTTCAAACGCTTAGGTGACCCAGTGCTCATGCTCAGCTGTATTAGGATAGGGTCGCAGGTCCTCACCCTCTAACTCTTTGCAGATTCCCTTTTAATATCATTGTGAACTTGCATCACCTTTTTCTTGTTCTTTTTGTGCTTCAGCCTGGAGTTAGCCTTCTGGCAACTTCCCTTCCCCTAGTTGCTTTGTCTTCTCCTTTAGCTCTGTTCTAAATCACATTGTATTTCTGGATACAATACCTACAAGGCTATGACCTCTTCAGTGAACTTGAAGAATAGGCTATTCTGTGGGTTTTAGTCTGTCAGGGTCACAATTGCTGCCTTTGCTGTCTGGGAGTAGGGCACATCAAAGTCAACTGTCCTATTTTTTGGCATTCAGACTCAAAGCCAAAAAAATAAATGTGGCTGTATCTTTGGGAATTTATGTCTCCTAGTCCATGAGTTCTTTTAGGTCAAACAAAAGTGCCAGCTGCTATGGATGTGCTCTTTTATCCCTCTGTCTCCTAAACTCCTGCCTCAGCAAAAAAAAATAATCAGGACTGTTGCAGAAGTAGAAGCTGGTCTCCAAAGAGATTCTCGAAGTGCTGGAGATCACAATCTCTGTCTCTGACCTTTCTTTTGTGCTCCAAGACCTTTGATCACAAAGAGATTTCAAGAGAAGCTCATCCGAACACTGTCTTTCTGTTCTCAGGCTGGCAGCAGAAGCCCTTGACTCCATCTGTGTAATCAAAGGGGAAGAGAAGCTCTTCAGCACAGCCCTGTACCACCCTGAGGCAAACAAAAACATTTCAGTAATGCCCTGTAGAACCCTGTGCAGAGCTAGCACATGGAGCTTGTGACCCCTTGATGATATGACCCCTTGATGATTGACCCACTTAATGAGTTAGCGCACATCCCTTGGTGTCTTTGGAGCAATCATGCTGTTGCAGGAACCATACCCAGAAACTTCTCTGGATGCCAGTTAGTGATGCTTGACCTTCCTTAATGGTCCCGCTCCAACAAGATTTGAGGAAGAGACTGGCCTTTGAGCCCATTCTTGGCTTCGCAGCCGAAGCAAGCATTGATGTTTTTGCAGTACTTCAGAAATCCATGTGGAAGCCTAATTGTTCTCTCTTACTTGTCTATGAGGTATGCCTGGAAATTACCTAAATTTATTTGTAACTAGTTGAGCATCTTGTGATTCATAGGTGTCTGGTGTCTTCCCAGCTGTACCACAGTACATGGTTATTCACATCTAGCAAAGCCTCCAAAGTTATTTTCAAACCACAGACTGTGAAGTGGGATTGACAGTTACTGAAATTTGTGGCATTTGTAGTTGTAAAAGAAAATGTACTATTTGAAGTAGCACCCCTACTGTGTTTGGATTATAGGTTATACATATAGAGCATTTCTGACACGTCTGCGCTACCCCAAATGAAGAAAGAAGGGGTGAATTCGACATTTAGAGGTTTGTAACTAAAAGAAGAGATGTAGAAGTTAACAAATCTGCTCTTAAAATTCACTCACCTCATTTAGGAAAATGGGGTGATTTAAAATGCCATTTTGAGATTGACATGAAAATTTGAAGACTGTATCAACGACTGTTATGTAAATGGTTCTTGAAAAGTCTTTGGATCATTTACTCAGAGACGTATTTAAAGCAGGAAATGACTTATTCATGCATTATTTCATGAACTCATACTGTGATTTATGTTTTTTTTCTTCAAACTACTTGAAAGGACACTCAAAGAATTATGAGTGTATAGAAACCCATGTGATAAACAAGGGCAGCAGAGCAGGTATGGAGGTGACGTGAAAACGAAACCTGGGAATAAATACTGAACAAACAACTGATACAACAAAACAAGCATAATGAAATTGCTGGGCAAAGTCTCGACTTGGGATCTTTTCACGGTGAATGTCAGAAAGTCTTTCAGAAATTTCACTTGAAAACAAAATTAGCACTTCAAGCTAAGATGTTCTGGTAATATGTACCTGTCTTAGCCATTGATCTAGGGTTAACTCTTGCTTAGGAAAGATTCTTGTCTTTTTGTAGGCTACAGTGTGCCTTTAATCCTTGACAAATTTTTATTTTTTTTGTGCTGAGAAGGTGGTTTTAGTCATGAAAATGACAACAATAAAACATGTCAACTGAATACCAGAGAAGGTACCAAACCAATTTAGTCAGGACATTACTGCTTCTATGGAGGGTAAGGCTTTTAGGCTTTTTTTTTTTCCTTGCTCCCATAAAGTTGTGTGAGAGGGTCATTGCAAGTGAATAACCTGAGCATGGGGAAGCACAGAGAGACATGAACTTTGAAAAGAGACCAGTTTGGGAAAGCTAATTTTACAGGAGTCATTTACACTGGCAGGCACTTTGCCTAAATAGGGTGCTGAAGAAATATTTCGTTCCTGAATGTCCTGCTCTCTCAGGATCCTGTGGAACTTTGGACTGGTGTTTTAACCCTTCATTTGGTTGTTTTACACCTGTAAAGAATTGTAAACTATTAGGAAGGATCAATCTTCTAGAAGCTGGGAGCTGCTCAGATAACTTCAGTGATGTGAACCATATGATTGCCTAGATAAGAAGCAAGGAGAGGCTAATTCAAACATCCATTCCAATAATATTATTGCTGACGCCAGGTTCCGTATTAATGTATTTGTGATTTGACTTATTCTTTTTAGAAATCTTTTTAATATGTCTTTATTGTTTCTGATTTAATTAATCTCTATCCAGTTCTTCAGTTTATCAAGCTCATTCTGTTTATACTAACCACTGGCTCATATAGCTGCTAGATTATTGTCGCACAGAAGAGGTTTACAAATTATGTACCTTTGCTTAGCATGGTTTCTATTTTTATTTTTAAATACTATGTTAATTACTATGTTGCTCAGCGTTGTCTTAAAAAAAGGTCCGTGGAAAACATCAAACCATCTCCTTGAAAAGTATGTTGGTGCGCAATTTATCACAAAGAAAACCCTGTTTGCTGAATGGGCTGTAATTGCACAATTTGTGTTTCAGGTTCATGTTGGATGCTCTGTCCATAACAGAAAGGCACATGGCATATATTTGAAACTTAACATGGGCTTTTCTTGAAGCTCAGATTAATTTCTAAGTTTACAGATACAAGCACTGTCTCATTTTACAGATGGGCATAAGTTTGAGTGCACTTCCATTCTTTGTTCTCTATTTTTTTTAATGCTTATTAATCATTGCAGGTCAGTTCGACTACTTGGAAAATAAAGTCTGGAAAAGGCTAAATGTGGACTGCAATGACAATATATCTTTCATACCTCTTGGACCAGATGCCCCTCTATCCAGAGGGAATAGATTCTTGTCAACATGGAGAGTTTTTCAAAAGCTGTTATCTTCTGCCCTCATCAGTTTTGGCAACCAAAGGACGGTTATCTAATTCAGTATAATTAATAACTTGACTGCATTTCCTTCAAGAACCACAAGTTCCTTCAGGTGTGAGTTTTAATTTGGTACTTTTCTTAAATCTGTGCTAGCCATACTAGGGCATTAGTCTTCAGCACTCTGAGTTTTTAAACCTGACAGTTGGCATACAAGCTCCACTGAGATAATATTTGGTCTAGAATGATAGTTTCTAGTAGGGATGGCTTTGGCTTTGTGCAGATCTGGGAAGATCAGTTTGTTCTAGTACTGACAATGCTGATCTTCATGGATAGACCAACTGCCACTTCTTCGACTTAAAACACGTTTTTTCAGAGCGCCTTGGGGCTTGCTATTGTGATATTCTCAGTTTTATCTGAGTAAATGACAACGAAAATTTCTGAAGGTGTCTGAGTGACTCTGAAATAGTAATGCCTTGTGCATACAAATCTGGATGAAACTGCTACTGGCTACAGCTGCTGAAGTGTAGATAGACAATAACATTGATAAATGTAATGTAGAACTTCTACTCTTACATTTTTATTTGAACTTGTGATGCCTAACTCCATTTTGGAAGAAGAGCTAGAGAAACCTTTGCACTTTTGTAGTTCACATTTGTTAATGGCTTTTAATTAATAAACCAGAGTCAGTGTACTTGCCAGAGCCATGTAAGGAGAAATGCTGCTCAGACCTTCTTGCATCATGCCTCTGTAATCAGCTGTCTCTGGACTTGAAGGCAAAGGTGAAGATCTGGTGTCATGAAAGCAAAAAGGTATCAGATTGTTTCTCACATTTATCTATGCTAGTGATACAGGAAAGACACCTTTGATCTGAAAACTCCTCCATGCTATGTAATGATTGATTATGCTATATTAGATGAAAACTTATTTTTCACAAAATATAACTGAAAGGCTGAATTCTGAACTATTGAAGTCCCTGTTTACTCAGTGCCCCTTTTTGGGGGCCTATTTAGAAATGTCCTTGGAGGAATCCTGTAGTTTTTTGCCTCCCTCAGAGCTGTCTCCAATGTGGTCTGGAGGAAAAGGGTGTGCTGAACCTCCATAGTTAGCTTTAAACAAAGATTTAGTCAATGCAGACACTATGATTGGATTTTATGGTATTCTATGCATGAGCCAAACAAGAGGAATCTTGTGTTCCAAAAATTAGTTTGTGGCAGCAGGAAGAACTTAGTCATGTAACCTCTGATATGCAGGAGACATAAAAGCAAGGAAGAAAATGGTGCTTAGAAAAATTAAGCTTAAATCAAGGCACTGTGGTTAAGATTTAATCCATGTTTTTTAACAGAGGAAAAACTGTGTAACTCAAACACTGAAGAAAGTACCTTTATAAATCTGAGTAATAAATCAAGAGAAAAGCATGTGTTTAGGCTATACAGGGTACTAATTCACATAGTTCATCTCCATGTGATCTACACATGTTAAAGAAAGATAAATCAAGCAATGGATAAGGGTTTTTAATTGCCCACATAAAAGAACTTGGGACTGATATCATGCGGGTGGAAGGGATGATCAGAGCAGGGAACAGTATCAGAAAAAACACTTCTTCATGCATCTTCCCAGATGTATTTTGCCATGCCCTCTTTTGCCATCAGCTGCCTCTTTGTATTTATGCATGGCTTGGAAAAAGCTTTTAAGTGGAAAAAGTGGAATTAAACCTGTCCTCTGTATTTTGCTTCTCTATGTTTAGTCCCTTTAAACACTGATAAATGACCATCTTACCTTTCTTCTCTGAACATGCCTCCAAGCACCTGATTATCTTTGGTACCTTTTTTCTTTGCCATTTATGGGTGAATATCTTGTTAGGATTGACATTTGTCAGTGAAACAGATGCTGGCCTGGCCTCTATGTTACTTCTCTGTATACTGAAGGTAATATATATATGCTGTGAGGTTTCAAATCCCACAAAATTGTATTTTACCTCAAAGGAAGGAATATTTTATTGGACAATATCAGTGATTCATTGCTTATTTTTATTTGCTGTTCCAAAAGTGAAGTTATGTAAGTGCATGCATATATAAACATCACTAATTCTGATAAGACAGTTTAATAAACAACTGAATATTTTTCAGTGCCACCATCACTCTGAGCCCCAAAATGCTGAGCTCTTCACAGGCAAAACAAGTCGCATCCCTTATTCTGAGATTTTGATTCAACAGCCCCAAATTCTCAGTGTTACGAAGAGCCTTTTGTGCACATAATCATGCCTTTTAGGTATTTAGATATTCAAAGTAACTTCTGTGCAGAAACATCAAAGATCAGGGCCTAATGGGACAAGAAGCAAAAGAAAGAGCTCATTGTCAGTAGGTAATAACTCCTTGTCATTCTCTGTGGGAGGCTAGTGGAGGTTAAAAAAAATTGGGAATGATCGTTGCTAGGCACTTGCCATATCATCTCTTGGTTAACCAGCACCCAGGGTAGCTTGGTTTTAAGATCTCCTCTCCAAAAAGTTTTCAGTAGCTGTCCTGCAGCCTTTTACCATAAAATGAAGCTGAATTTGCTTAGTCAATCCTCTGACAGAGATAGGTATAGCTAAGTATTAAAAGCACAGAATTATTTGATCCCTTTGAGAGCCCTCTGGAACATTTTGTCTTCTTATTAACTTTTTATCCATTAGTATTTCATTCATGCCATGTTACTTCTGATCTTAGTGCTATTTAACACAGCATTGTTGTAATTTGATCTTTAACCCACATGTTTCTGTAAATGCACATTACCCTTATGGGGATGCGAGGTGGGGGGGCTTTGGAATGGCAGTATGGTGATTCCTCATCAATTCATCATCAGTTGCTCATGATAATGTATTTGGAAATTTCCTTAAACTCCATTGTGGCAACATGGAAACTTGTGTCCCAACCTGAAATCTTATCAGAATCCATTTCTGTGGATGAAAGCCTGCTGATGTCTCTCTGAAGCCAGAAAGGAGGCTATTTGACATTTGTTTGTTGGCTAATCTGTTTGAGAAATCTTACATAAACTCTGTGAGGAGAGCTGCCAATTTCTGCACGTTGGAGGAGAAATGCTTCCTTATTTGGAAAGGTTTGCTCCTACTCGGGGCCACAAGAGTGATTTCCAAATGTTTCTGGTATTTGATGACTGTGGCATAACTTTGGCGATCTTTGTGTGCTTTATATTCGTCCTTTCAGCTGTTTTGAGATCGACTGATGTGAAAGGGTGGCAGTGGGGCAGAGAGTCCTTCAAGCTGTGCTGCCTTCGGAGGGTTTGTTGCTGGTGTGGAGGGGTATGGAAGGACACCCACAAAAAAAAAAACCCAAACAAAACCATGCCCCTCCTCCTTTTTACCTAGATATTTTTGTTTTGCCAAGGAGTAGAAAACAGCAAGATAAGAATATGTCCAAATTTCTGTGAGACATCAAGGGTGGCTGCTCAGCTTTGGGAAGTAAGCACAGAGTTCTCACCTGCACCATGCGCAGAACATCCATGGGCACCAGCAGCAAGGGCTGAGTCCTTTCCTTGGCCGTGGCCTTGTCTGTGGTGTGATCCTGCTGTGGAGTGATGCCTGTGGTCCCTTTGGACAAGGATCCCTTCAATGGCCATCAGGGTCACTTTGGTGGCAGTGGTGTGAAGCCAAATTTTAGGGGCTCAAGTTGAGTTTACTTCCATGGTAACTGACCTCCATCAGTGGATGTAGTGCAGAAACATCCGCACATTAATCACTTTTGTGGTCTACGGTGTTGCTGCCAATGCTGTAATGTGGAGGCTTCGGAAATACATGTGGAAAGACTGACCCCAGGGACTAAAGTGGTTATTTGCAGGGGCTGGATCTGGGGACTAAGTTTCTTCTGCTGCTAAAGAGTCTCTTTCCCTTTCCTCTGACCTATTTTTATATTCAACACACCCTCTCCATTATGTCTTCCTCAGTTTACCTGTTTTTTCTCCTCATATTTGAAGGCCTGTCCGCTTAAAAATGAGTGTTACTGTTTCTCACTAATTTATTTGCTAACCACCAGCTCCAGAGTTGATTTTACATGTTTAATTTTATTATGTTCATGAGGCAACATTGGCAGGAAAGTCACTATAAAAAGCATTCATTTCATGGAGTGGTACAAACATGTTTTCAACTGAATTGATGACACTGAATATAAAACACTTCTCATTTATGCTTCCCCTTAAGGTCTATTTAATGAACTAAAGTTTTTCATATTACTTAGAGGTGCAGCTCTTTCTACCCATCCAGAAAGGATACAAAACTTAATCTGCATTTACAGCTGCTGCCTCTTGTGAAATAACCTCTTCAGAAATATTTCTCCATGAATCTGAGGGTGTTAGGGCATTTCCTCCACTCTTTTCTTTTTTCTTACTATTTCCCCTCAAACCTTGAAGTCTTTGACTGTGAACATGTGAATAAAAATGTCTACAAATGAAGAGACCTGGTTTGAGAAGCCAGTTGTGAAGGATATGTGTTTACACTTGGGGAAGTAATGTGTTTGAGATACAGCAGCGGTTTTGGTCTTCAGGTTGCTTTGATGCTGCCTGTGAACAAACAGCCATGATTCCCCACTGCAAATAATTTATTGAATTTACATATAATATTTTTCCCTGGCAGTGGGATTGTATTAATTAAAATGCTTGTTACAACTTCTGAACAGATACTTCGCAGGAGGCACTTCCTTAGGCTATTAACAAGGGCTCTAATGAAAAATTCCTGTTTCCGATGCTGTTTCATACATTGGTGTCTAGAGGCTGGAAGTGGTCCTGTCTAATACTGCTCCATCCAGGACTCATCTTAATGCTTAATTAGTTTTCTGGTGAGGTTGCACTGGTATGCCAGATCATGTAGGGAAACTGGGAAAGATAAGATGTGTAAAGCAGAGCCTGAAGTGGGATAATTTGACCGTGCTGCTTTCCCAAGTACAGGTACTGACATGTAGCTAGCACTTCATCAAGGGACTGATCTGCTGCCCATCATTTCTGCTGACCTATATTTTAATGTAAACATTG
The DNA here is from genome assembly GCA_033124195.1 of Coracias cyanogaster. Classification (NCBI taxonomy): domain Eukaryota; kingdom Metazoa; phylum Chordata; class Aves; order Coraciiformes; family Coraciidae; genus Coracias; species Coracias cyanogaster. The sequence continues at coordinate 9,995 of JAVSBS010015373.1, read as the reverse complement.
AAAACAGTTAGAACAAGGTGTTGCATAAAACACCGCCTCTTATGTTCTCACTGTTGTAGCTTTTAGTCCTCCAGTGTAGCTCCTTTTTCTACCTCTGGCACTTGTGTGTTGACAAGAAACTGAGTTGTTCAGCCTGGAGAAAAGGAGGCTCAGGGGAGACCTTCTTACTCTCAACAATTCCCTAAAAGGAGGTTGGAGCCAGGTGGGGTCCGTCTCTTCTCCTAGGGAGCAAGTGATAGGACAAGAGGAAACGGCCTCAAGTTGTGCCAGGGGAGGTTTAGGTTGGACATCAGGAAAAATGTCTTACTGGAAAAGGTTATGAAGGGCTGTTCCAGGCTGCCCAGGGCAGTGGTGGGGTCTCCATCCCTGGAGGGGTTTCAAAGCCATGGAGGTGTGGTGCTGAGGGACATGGTTTAGTGGTGATGTGGCAGTGCTGGGGTAACAGTTGGACTCGATGGTCTTAAAAATCTTTTCCAACCTAAACGATTCTGTGATTCTCTGACAGCAGATTCAGCTGGAACAGCTTCAGTCTGGGCAAAACTCAATCATTTATCAACCTCTCTACACACCTGAAGTGCAAATCAAAATGACAATCAGTGTGCAGAGCAGAGGAAGGTGACCTCAGGCCTGTTTGCACGGATTGGTTGGAGGAAGCTGTTACAGAAAGTAAAGCATGGGCAGAATTATGAGGGGCTTGTTCAAGAACATAGAGGTTACCATTTCCTATCAATAATGGGTATTGCCTCGAGAAGATGCCATATGCCTCACTGAATATCTGATAGACATAGGAGGCTTTGAACAGAAAGAGGTTTTGAGCCAATGACTTATCAAAGAATAATCATTTTTTCCCTGATTTCAGTCAATTGCTGTCTGACAATTGAAAAGCAAGCCTATTCAGAGAGCATTCACCCACGCTGGTGCCTGATCCTCTGTGCTCTGAAGCCATATACTTGGAAGCAAAAAGGAAAAGTACACATATGAAGCACCAAATGGAGGTTGTTAAACATGAACCATATGCGTTATTTAGCTTTGGAACATAGTGAGGTTATGAAACCATTCTTGGAAACAAAGACAAATTTCCTGTACATCAAAATAATTTGTAACAAATAAATGCAAGAAAAGCTTGCTGAAAGATGGGGCACCATAAAGATGAGAAAGCCCTGAAATCCAGCTTCCAACTGGAGCCTATTCATACTGCAATAGTGAAGTTTAAGCAGTTGTAGGAACGTGGTTAAACATGGGGCATGATAATGTTTGGTAAAGGATTTTAATTCGTTTTTTATGGACTTTGTAGTCTTCTGAGTATGAACTGTAAACGTAATTCCAGTTCTCACTAGCTTTATTGAATCTAAACCCAGTATTACTCAGTAATAATCCTGAATTCAGTATTAATCAGCCTCAAATCTGAACTCAGAATTAAAGTCTGATGGTTTAAGCTTACCTGTCCATGTAATTCTCAAAACTTCACACTTGGAACTCGGTGTACAACATGAATTCATTGGGGGGGGGAAGAGGAGTTGCCAAAGGCTACCCGCAAACCAAATATTGTACAGTGCATAGTCAAATGAAATCTGAACATCAGTGATTACATTTTTAGTAGGATGAGTGTTCTGACTGAGATGCAGCAATCTGTCACTTGGCCTTTCTGTGACATTCAGTGCATTGAAATTACCAGGGAAAGATTGGTTTTTGACACGCCAAATTAGCTAAGTTGGAAATTTGAGCTTTATCATCTCTGCTAATTGTTACAGGGAGAGGGAATAGTTGTTTGTCTTTCGTATTCTAAGCAGGATATTCAGACAGCAATTAATTAGAAAAAAATAAAATAAAAACATTCTCCGAAAAGGTCATCTTTGAAAGTAGTAGAATTGGTTAAGAGAAACAACTTCTAATCTGAGCTGCAGCAGGGCAGTGATTATACTGAGCACTTTCCCTTGAAGTCCAAAGTCACCTTAACTGATGTTTATCTGCATGATATTCATTATTGTTCAAGTCACCACATTGCATCAGGGCATTAAGTCTCTCCTGGTCAGACAGGGCTTGCTCATGTCCACTCTCCAGTGGCTTCTGGTGTAAACCAATATTTATTTTCTTTCCAGGGTAAAGGCATTAATTTTGGATCAGGAAATATTTTTGTTACTGTTAGTTTGTTTTCTATTGGTGGTGGATGAAGACAAGGTGTTGCGGTCCAGGCGCAAGCATCCGTGCCGCTTCCCAAAGGGGAATGGGATCGAGGGCAAAGCGAGATACCTCCTCACCACCAGGCTCGTAGGCATTTATGGAGACCAGTGAGTATTCAACAAGTTTATTACCAAATATATTCAAATAAAACGGTATTTACTCTATAGAAATATTACGATATCAAAGGACACCACGCCCACCCACTCACTCCCCCTTAGTCAGCCTGGTGTGATGTGGTGCATGTGTGTATATGTCAGTTTCTAACCCTTTTCCAGCATGTGGCAATGGTCGAGTCAATGACACTCGGCTGGCAGACTTGGGCGGTTCTGATGATGATGGCGACTTGCCAGCTTTTCAGTGCGATCAGAGTCTCTCTCCGACGGTGATGATGATGATGGCGTCTTTTTGCCGTGATTTATTCGGCAGCGGCACGCGGCTCACAACTCAGCAGTGGTGTGTGGCTTCTTCAATGCAGCGCTCCCCTGCTTGGAGCAGCAGGTTTCTTCGGTGCGGCGCCCCTGGCTTGGGGTGGCGCCAGCGGCAGCTTCTTGCTGTAGTTTCTTTCGGTTTAGGCGCAGGGCTCTCAGCTTGGAGTGGCGCCAGCAGCAGCTTCTTGGCTCAGACTTTCTCTGCGTGGCTGCTGCACGGGTCAGTGCGGGCCCCCTCCGCGCAACTGCATGACTGGCCGGCGCCTCCCCCTCCCCGCCACGCTTAGTTCTGGCTTCCCCGGCGGCGGGAGGCACTCGGATTCTTAGAGCGGTGAGTTTCTTTGAGCTGCGGGAGGCAGCAGCTTCTTCAGCGGCTTTTTGCCGTAGTTCTTTTAAGCGGCGGGAAGCAGCAACTTCCCTGCCTCCCCCCCCTGCTTCAAACCTTTCAGGGTTTGGACTTGGCGCAGTTCCAGCAGCAGCCAGCGGTGGCACAGGGGGCGTTTGGCTCCTGCGCCGGCAGATCAGTTCAGCTGCTTCCCCCCCCACCTCCTTCCTTCCCCAGCTGCAAGGCCTGGGGGTGAGGGGGAGGAGGCTTGGCAGCAGCGAACTTTCTCGCTGGACTATGCAGTGAAAAGAGGGAGTTTTTGTTTTCTTTTGAGTTTTTATACCTTACCGTGTCTGTACGACTTCCAGCTTCTGACTTCCAGCAGAACCATGGCATCATGGGGGCTGTAGTTCTTTGTTTGATGTTTTAATAAGGCAGAAGTCCATAAAACGTGGGGGATCAGACCCCGACACAAGGCCAAATTAATTGCTGATGTAGAAGGCAATCTTTCATAAAGAGAAGGAAGACCTGGCAACTACATTAGTAGATGAAGAATAAATGATTTAAAAGAACATTTTAGGTATCTAGAAATTGATGTTCCTGCCCATAAGTGATGTTTTACTCCTAGGTTGCTTTTTTTTTTCTGTTGATGTGGCGTCTTCAAAGATGTAAAAATCACTTGACCTGAAGATAAACGATGCTTCTCTGAATACTGTGCAAAATCTGCTGCAATCACAACTCTCACATTTTATTAAAAGTCAAACAATGAAATACTGTTTGTAATTATGCTTCCTCTATGACAGGCTACATTTTTGTTTTCTTTCTACCTATTTTTCAAAACGTAATTTTTATTTCTAATAGATAAATGATAAATCCATGTAAATTGTGCCAGGTGATGGTATTGGGACTCTTTCTGTGAAATCAAGATGTTTCAGGTCTGAAATTCTGTTTACTCAAGCAGTTATTATCTATGAATATCAACAAACCCATTTATTTTTAGTTCCCAGGCAAATGTGAGTCAATTGTGTAAATAAAATTTCTGGAAACTTTTCATTGGTCATTAAGAATCTACGTCACTGGCCTGATCATGAAAGAGATTTCACTGGTATTTATCAATTATCTGAAAGTCCTCTAGAACCTTGGCTTCCTATTCTTAGGTCTTAGATACGAGTTTGTAGGCCTTATGCTAATAAAATATGTAGTATTTGGCTAGTCTGTGTGGGAGAGTAGAGGGATTTCAGGAGTAATAGGGTGAAATTAAGAAAGGATTCCTCTCCTTGAGGTCTGTTAGACCTACTTTCATTTTTCCCGATGCAGAAAGAGCTACCAAAATACATGAGGTAGAAGAGCAGATTAGATGACCCTAAACATGAATTTGTAGTAGCGATTTCAGGATTTCAGGAAAATGGATTTTTATGTATATACACACTGAGTTACCTTGGCACTATCTCGCACTAGGTGAACAGTGTGGGCAAAGCCATAATTGCAGCCATGCCTGTGTAATTGTTAACAGAAAATTCTGTGGGCAGCCTAACTTATTGCCAGGCAAATGTAGATGAATGGAAGCATCAACTACATCATTTTTGACAGTATGTAAGTACATGAATTAGAGAAGGCTTCTTTGCTCATTCATTCCAGTCTTGCTTTTGGAAGGCAGCGCCAGGTAGCAATGGCAGTTCATCATCCATTTGTGAAATTTCCATTTATGATGTGTTGCCTACAGTGGGATTGTGGTGAGGGTGGTTGCATTGCTAGGACTTCAGTATGCCCATCCTCCTCCGGTAGTCCCATCCTGAGAGCACATGCTGAATTAATAGAAGCAGATGAAGATTAAAGGAAGGTGAAATATAGCATGTGATTTGTGTGCATATGCACATACCTACAGGCATATATAAACCTGCTCAGTTCCTTGTTTGTATCCAAGGAAGAGTTTGCAAATACCTTGGGACGAAACCACAGGAATTCAATGTGATGGTGTGAGCAGCATCCTCTCCCAAACAATGTGGTCAAGGATGAGCAGCGTTATGAAAGCTTCCCGCAAAGCTCACATTGCATCCAGAGACTGAGAGTCTAACATGAGATGTAGAGATTGATGAGATGAGGACAATATATTTAATGGCTACTTTAGAAAAAATGAAACATATCTTTTAGGAAACCAAGAAGATGTTTCTTTGTCAAGTCTTTATTGTGTATGGGAAGAGATAGGGCACAAGGCACTGACAGCTTGATCCAACCACTATAATTAAATGTGTGTGTGTGGAGGAAAGGAGCCTAACTGATCTCAGGAAAGCTTTGCTTTCCATTGCTCCATGTTTATGCAGTGCTGACTTCACAAGACATTTAATTCCCATAAACACTGACGTATCTGGAGACCCACAGCAATGCTCCTGTGAAGGCCTGAGTCTTGCTCAGAGGTATGAAAGTCCCACTGCCAAGTCTGCTCGCTGTGCATGTATTGGAGGAAGGCCACAGCACGAGATTTGTAGATAAGGCAGAGGAGAAGGGCAGGGTTTCTCACTGCTGAACGAGGCTGAAACACTCTCTCGTTCTTTATTTATTAGGAAATGTGGCAATATGATCCTGCACAGTACAATGCATGCAGAGTATCAGCAAAAAAGTAAGGAGTAAAGCCGTCGTGTCACTTTATAACAAGGATTCAAGTTATTCTTTTAATTATAGACCAAGTTAGTTAATAAAAGTAAAGAAAATGAGACCTCTTCTGGGAAGTATACAGTGTACTGTCAAATCTTTTCCCATTTAATGGTAATTAGTAGGTAGAAGAGTGGTGCTTCACCATTCTGCCACCCTCCTGTTCTACGGTACACGTTTGTACACATGGTTTTAAAGATGTGAGCAGCTGAATTTGGTGTAGGTGGAAGTTGTGTCTCAGAAGTTTTGTCTTTAAGCTTTTGGATCATATGGCCTTATAGGCAGCGAGAGACTGAGGACAGATATATAATAATGTTCCCTAATATTTTGGCTTACCATGTGAAGGCACCTTCTTTAAGTTTGCAAAACATGTAAAGTTACATGAAGCTACTATAAGGTAATATAAGGTAGGAGAAAAGTTCTTGTATTTTTATATACTCGGCTGGACAGGGCACAGTGCCATCTTATCTAGACTGTGATTTTGCCAAGAAAAGTTGGATTATATGATCCTTGAGGTCCCTACCAACATGATATTTTATAATTCCAATATTTCAGGAAGACTTTTGGCAAATTACACATTTACTTCATGATGATCTTCTTTTTCAATATGCTTTCCGCAATACAACCTGCTTTAATTCCTCTGAGGGGAACCAGGATGGACCATGGCAGCACCTTCCATTACAGGGGTTCACTCTGGTTTCTGAGTCTTGCTCTGGTCCTTCTGGGCTTGAGGCTCTGATATTTGGAAAGGGAATGCCCACAACCTGAACAGGTGACATGTCTCTGCACCACACCTCTGCACAAGTCCTCATCAGGACTTGCTGAGGCTTAAGTGCTGATGACAACCTGTCTGTGTGGTAGATGAATATTCAGAAGTTGATTGTGGTGTCTTCTGCAGTGGAAATGGAACAGGATTGCAGGAAAGTACCGTTATTTACGTTTCAAATTAAGCATTCAGCATCAGGAAGGACTGGATTTAAGGCTGTGTGCACTTCATCCAACTCCCTTCTCTGCATGTGGTATGATATAGTCTGTAATTACACCTTCTCTGCAGGAGCCCAGTCATATTCAGTGCACATGACAGCACCAGCAACAGGGTTCTTAAGATACCAAAGCAAGCTCAATTTGAAGTCTTTAGATTTATGATTTAAATATTCTAAATGCTTCTGTATGCATACAAGCTTTGTGCTATTTGGGGTGAAAAATCACCTTGGCTACTTTAGCACCTACTTGGTTATGAATTAGGTCAGTGAAGTGCTGGGGCTTAAGTTGTGGGCCCCAAGTTGGAGTTGACCTGTGAACGAGTCACAACCTAGCAGAATGTTTTGTTTTTCTGATTGGCTTCATGTTCCAGAGGCAGAACCTGGCCCACCTGTGTCTTTGTGGCTCTGCCTTCACCTGGGTGGTTGTGGTTGGGGTGGGGGGCAAGGCCAGGGCTATACTAACCAGAAGCCGAGCAGTTGGAATAACTTTCTGTTGGGTGCGGCTTCCTGTTGGGGCTGGTTGCCTCTTGCTGAGCTCTCTTAGTGGTGTCCTTCCATATGAAGGGCCACTGAGGGATTCATCTCTGTCTGTTCTGTCCAGCAGGCACATGCCAGCACCATAGTGGGCAGCGGAGGAGCTGAGCCCACAGGAATTTATGGCAGGACTGTTTGAAAGAAGACTTCTGAGGGGATGTTGCTGAGTTTGGTGTCAGTCTGTGTGATCAGGCAACTGATGGCTGCGTAAAATGATGATGGCTGAACCAGCACAACAGTCAGTAATAGGGTGGTAGGAGGGATTCAGGCTGCGTGGTTTAAGCACTTCTGTGTGAAGTCATGGTCATGTTAGTGCTGGGTTGACGGCTGGACTTGATGATCTTAGAGGTCTTTTTCAACCTTAATGATTCTATGAATACTTTAAAAAAAAAAAAAAAAAAAAAGTTAAAAATGCAGAGATAGCACTGAAGCTGCCAGAGATGCTGGAGGGTGAGCAGGGGTGGGAGGTGAAGGCAGGGGAAAGCTGCTGGGCAGCTGCCTCACCAGGGAGACTGCAGCTGTCCTGGCACAATTTATGGGGCAAAATATCAAAGTTTTATGCCTCTCACCTCAGCTTTCCAGGGTCAGATTTGTCTTACTCTTTACCTGTGAATCTTATTATTGGCCTGAGCTTACTTTTGATGCATTTCACTGTTCTGATTATTACTACAAGCTTTCTCTGCCTTCACTCATATTAAATGAGAATAGTACAAAAAAATTTTGCTTTGTCCCCCCTGCTAGGGATTTCCTCTATCCATGGCTTTACTGAAGTCTCGACTGGGATGATTTGGGGTTCGTGATGCTGGCCCTGGTCCACGGGCCACGCGCTTTGGATTCACCCAGGACCTGCAGCGTTGTGCTTGTTTTGGTTTCAACGCCTCTAAACCTGTGAATTTTTGAGGAGATGGCTCCCTCCTGTGGTGTAACCGCACAAACAGCATCTCCTGCTTTTACTTCAAAGAAAACCAGAGATTGTTCTTTTTTGCCATAGTAACAGTTTTAATACAGGATGTAGGGACCTTTTCCACTGCTCGAGAGGCTGCGAAAGACAAAAATATTTCTTCATACTAGATATAAAGAAGACATTTTTGTCTCTGAGGGTGGTGAGACCTTGGCCCAGTTTGCCCAGAGAGGTGGTCAATGCCCCATCCCTGGAACCATTCCAGGTGAGGTTGGCTGGGGCTCTGAGCATCCTGCTCTAGTTGCAGATGTCCCTGCTCTCTGCAGGAGGGTTGGATTAAATGAGCTTTAAAGGCCCCTTCCCACCCAAAATATTCTATGATTACTCTGTTGGGCTCAAGGCCATCGTGTCATTCACCACTTCCATTTGAGAAAGGTGCAAGCCTGCCCATAAAGTTCTTATTAAGGCCTGGTGAACAATCTCACTGCATTAAGCTGCTGGGACACCTCACTGCTGGGGACTCAATATTGAGAGTGGATATTAGTGTAGCGCTTTGCCAAACAGGCAGGGGAGTAATTTAGCTGAGTGGAAAAATCATAAATAAAATAGCGGTAGTATTATATAGAAAGCTGTGGAACTTTGGGGGTAAGCATTTCAACAAAATCTTTTTAGCTGAAAATAAACTATGTCTGAGGCTTCATGTAAGTTTTTGACTTGGAGTTAATAGAACATGTTATTAGTATGGTGTTATGGGAAAATCTGTATTCCTAATGAAAATCACAATCTCCAGAATTGTACAAAATTTTTCAATCAACTGCTGTTGCTTTGTGAATATTAATTAAATGAAATCAGTATGTAGCTTTGGTTTCTTTATTATATCACCTATTAAAAGTTCGGAATGAAAACTTTAGCTATTATTATGCATGTACACCTGCGTGGTATGAAAATTGGATCTAGTCCATGTGCAGTCCTGCTCTGGCATTGCCTCAGTGAGATTTCCAGTTTCTGCAGTGGGAAAAATGTCATCTATTTTTCCTTAAAATGCAGCTAGTGAGCTTGTCTCTATTTTGCATTCCGTGGGCATTATGGGTCTTTAAAAACTGAACTTGCTTGGAGGTTAGACGATACAAGACATAAAGAGGCAAGTGAATTGTTGTCATCATCTCACTGGTTCAGTGTCATAAGGGAATTTTATTCTTCATATTGCATAGTGAGAGCTTGTATCATAACTTTTTTTCCTGCTTTTGAGAAATTACTATTTCTTCTCCAGTTTCACATATTTAAAATGGCATTTACCTTAAAAAAAATGGGACTGTGAGCATTTAATTAAGATTTTATTTTTTTTTAATGCAATATCAGAGATATTTCACTTACAGATTCAAAGCATCTTTCTTTCTATGACCATACATTAAATATGCAGCTGTAGATACTTAACTGACCCCCTTCTGATCTGATCTCTTGGGGTATGATGTTCCAATTATTGTCTTCCCCATGTTTTCCAGTAGCATGCTGTAAAATATTCAAAGTAAAGGGGCATCAGTCACAAAAGCCATCACATTCCCAAAATATTAGCTGGATGAAGCTAAGTCTGGTCTTTGGGAGCATGGCTGTGCAAAACAAGACTTGTCTTTCTTTTTCCTATGGCAGTGGAGTTGGAACCAGATCATCTTTTAGGTCTCTTCCAACCCAACCCAAACCATTCTATGATTCTACAAGTAGGGAACCACAAGCAGAACTGCTTTTCATTGGTTGACTTATGGCTTGCAGGTAAATACACAGTAATGTAATTATTTTCCATCTTAGAATCATAGAATTGTTTAGGTTCAAGAAGACTTTTAAGATCATAATGTCCAACCATTAACCTAACTATACCAAGTCCACTGATAAACCATGTCCCTCAGAACCACATCTACATGACTTTTAAACACATCCAAAGATGGAGACTCCAGCACTGCCCTGGGAAGCCTGTTGCAGTGCTTGATAACCCTTTCAGT
>JAVSBS010015372.1:41351-62904 GCA_033124195.1 Coracias cyanogaster | reverse complement strand
AACTGTTTTCCTTGTGATACTCTCAAGGGTGAGGCAGAAATTTTGGCACCCGTTCAGTCTCACTAACCTTGAAATGATTGGAGTAAATCTTTGTGTAGCAGGACAGAGTTCACACATGAAGACGTTCTTTTGGTTTAGTAGAAATATAAAGACAATACAATATAAAAAGGAGACCATAAGTAAGTCTTACACTTAATGTCACTCAGGAAAGCAGTGCTAAGGGGAGCTCATGTAATTATTCTATATTCCAACCAAAAATATTTGAAAGAAAACGTATATGTGATAAAGCAGATGACCCTGTAAAGTCTGTTAGCAAGATAACTCAAATTAAACCCATTTGCCAGGCCTTGTAAAATAAATGTTCTTTATACAACAGAGAGTTGCTCTAGGAACCAGTTATCAGTGTTTTTCAAGCTGTGTCTCACAATTGTACTGAAAAACACAGAAAAAGTGAAGTATACATATAAATAGAAATGTTTCCTTTTGCATGGCTCATTCTGATGATAATTGTGCAGACCTGTGGCTCTCTTTGGGTAAAATTTCTCTCTCTGCAGAGCAGAAACACTAGTATTACAATTAAAACCCCATTTTCAGTGCTCAAGTGGGATTTCCATGGTGCATAGACCCTGTGTTGAAGTAATTTACGTGTTATTACTTTTTCAATACTTTATGTCTGCAGTAGGTTTTACCATGTTCTCAGTAAGTATTTATGTGTGGAACATGACTTAAGACAGCATATAATTCTCAAAACAGTCAGAGGCTAAAATAAAGGCTACAGAGATTTTCATGTAGCTATTGTTACTGTTCACCCTTGCTATCTACTTCTCTGAGACATGGCAGTTGCACAAAACATATTCTATTAATCAAAAACATAGCTTTAAAAAATAAGTAGGTTTTTTTTGTTTTTTGGTTTTTTTTTTTTTTAAATTCTGACCTTATTCCAAGTCAGAACAAGGGCAGTATAGTGGGTTCTAATGCATTAGAAGGGTTAATCTGGAATTTCATCTTTTGGATAATCTCTTGCATTTCCTGCTGTTTTCTTTAAATACTTCCAGCTGCACAACTACTGTAATAGCTATCCTAATTTTCAGCCGAGATGACATGAAACTTCACTCTGGGCTAGTTTGATTCTTAGTTTTGCATTTGACTTCAGTGAAAGCTAAAGCTTAAAATTCTAGAGTACAAAGGTTTCTGATAACCACAGCGGTGTTAATTTATAATACCTACTAAAATTTTCTGTCTTTTTCCAGTAAATTCGACAAATAAACATAATGTTTCTTATAAATTGTTTTGAGTTTTGCATGCATAACAAGAAAGAACAGGAGACAGCCTTTTGAAATGATACTGTAATTTGGTGTGCAAGATCATGTCGCAGTTGCTGACAAGCTGAACACCACATATTTGGTTTGAGAAGTGCATCCATGTTAAAAAGAAGTTTATTTTCTTAGTCATTATGGGAGAGGATGAAAAAAAACCATCTCTCTGTTTTTTAGTGATGGTGATATAATGGATACATCAGAATCAATTGGACTGAGAGTAATAGAGCAAAGCTGCCCACATCATTACTCTGCAGACATTCTTTTGCCTGCTACTCCAACTGCTTGCAGGATCTGATTTTGCTAGTTCATTCCTTGTGTCACTTCTTCAGAAAGGTGATTTTGCAAAAATATATTTTCCCTTCAGGCATGCTGTTGTGAGATTTCTTTTCAAGGAGTTGGAGGGTGCCAATAAATGAGCAGACCAGAAAAAAATAAAGCTTTTTTTTTTTTAATACTTGGCTAAAATAAGAGTAACAGCAGTGTTTAATGGCTTAGAATCTGGGTACATCATAACTCTATTTCTATCTCTAACAAGGCTCTGATCATGCTTCTTTTTCTTTTCTTACCTTCTGGCTGTTGAGTTTAGTTGGACTCTGAATCTCCTGTACACTAAGTGATTGTGCAATGCACGGTGTCACAGTGCAAAGAGGTCACCAATTCACCCAGCTGTAATGATCAGTTAATGTCCCCTGCATGGGCAAAAGCCTGCATCTCATGATGTTACACCGAGCCTAGTAACTATGGATTCTAGAAAGAAAAAAAAATAAAATACAATCTTTCACTTCTGACAGTCTGAGGTATAATAACTACTAGGGGGAAAAAAAGAAAGAAAAGGGAATTAATAGCACTGGAGATAACTAAGTTATGAGTGTAGCTTCCCTCTGGGGGTTCAGCTAAGCACCTACAGCACAGGAACCCGACTTTCTCCAGAGCACATCATCTACATTTACATTGGCCTATTTAGGCTGTAATACATTCCCCTGAGATGCCCTTCCAGGTAGAGCTAGGACTGTGGAGAGGGTCTGTCAGTATCAGCTGCTTTGGCACAGGTTACGAGTTTTATGGTATAGGAAAGGTACCCTGAGAGTCCACAGTTTGATTGTAGACCATATTTGTACTGTTACTGCCTTGGGAAATGCAGTCCAATTTTTGTCCCTTATCATAACTGGGAAGAGAGAATGTGTCTGTTAGAAAGCCCCAGAACAGGCACAAAGAAGTATTTGGAACAAATAGATGTCAAAGGACATCGCTCACTACTGCAATACAGCCAGAGGAGTATTCCAAAGTGGCCAATTCAGCCCAAAATACCTACACTGGTTGCATGGGAATTATTGAATTCAATAATTTTCAGTGTTTTTCCTTTGACTGAAATATTGATCTTAAACTAATTACCACTTAAACATGGCTCAAGAGGTCATGTCTTATAACTGATGCTTAATTAGAAACAGAATAAGGATGTCACAGGTTTAAAACTTTAAATGCACCGTCACTGTCAGAAGCCTTATGTAAATAAAATGAAATTGTTTTAAATTCAAATAATCACATGAGTAAGAATATACATTTTAGTAAAGAAATTAAATTCCAAAGGGGCAGAAAGTCAAATTGTCTTTTTTATTTCTGTTACATTCCGTGGTATGTGTATTCCAGGTTATGTGTTTGAAATTGATAATTAATACAGATTAGTGAGAAAGAAAGTGTAGCCTCTGCTTGCATGTACAGCTCTGTCATAGACCTTATTCTGGTTTTTTGCTTCTATTTTATTGTCTAATGAAATACATGATACAGTCCATGACACCAGGAGCAAAATACCCAGGGAAAGCACAGCAGGACACTATTAAAGACCCAAAAAGTCTCTAGCTAAAGAGTAAAGTGCACTGTCAGAGCTCAGTGTAGAGCCCTACCCAGTTCTCCTTATAGAACTCGATTAAAAGAAATAATTAGTCATATTGGACTTCATTTTATAAAACTATGTCTGCCCTAGTCAGTTAGTGGCATTCTACATTAAGTAATAATGAAGTGACAGACTTTCTAGTACAGTAGTTCTCCTCTAGTTAAAAGAAGTGTTGGCAGATTAATTTATTGCATACAGGGCATCAAGAAGCCATGCTGATGAACTCTGTATTTGTGCTGGCTGCATGGAGGAGGATGAAGTGGAAAATAGGCCTAGAAATATTATATTCCAGTTTTCTCAGTGCTCAATGCAAGGAGTTTGGGTGCAACTCAATCTGAATTTTACCTTCCTCTTCTTTTAGCATAGCAAGTCAGCCCTTACCCACTAAAGCCATACATTTGGGATAAGTGAGATATTGGGTTTTGACTGCAATGTTCTGGTCCACAGGAGCTTCTTACACAGCGGCACAGAAGAGACTTTTGGAAGATCTGGACAGATGAGGCTCCTCTAAGAGGACCTACCAGGGAAGCATTGTGCTCAGGCTGGAGATGTGCAGTGCCTGCAGCTGAAAGAGGCCAAATCTGCAGTAAAATGAAATTTCCGTAAAACTGTTGAAGTCTTGATGTATTATATTAGATAGCCACAGCTCTTCAGTAATGTTAATTTTTATCAATTCCCTGCAATAACTGACAAACTAATTTAAAGCCAAGTAGGTATAATGATTAATAGGATTATTGCAGGCACCTTGAACTTAAAAATCTATAAAATAATAATAATGATGTCTAAGGGCTGTTAGGTGCTACATGAGGCTCAGAAAAGATGTGGATAAATGATATGGAAAGTCACTGTGGACAGTTACAGCTGGAGGGGACCTCAAGTCATTCCACTGCTGCTGGGGTCTGGGGCAGAGGACCATTCTTGGAGGAAGATGTCTGTAGCACCATTGTCATAGCTGTAAGATCCACAACCTTGGCTGTGTAAGATCTAAATTTATAAAGACTGAGAGTGCATTTGAACTGTATATGGGAGGGAACAGACTCAGCGAGTTCCCGGGACTGTCTTCTTTCTAACACCCTGCCCTGAGAGGCTGGATTTCTGTTCACAGGCTTCACATAGGCTCAAAATAAGGGCAATCTATATTAAGGAGGCCAGTAAAGCCTTTCTGTATTTTTGTTAGCACCAAGTCTTTTTGGAGCTTTCTGTCTCCTATGCCATCAGTCATCATAGTAACTCCAACTGTTTGGTTTGTTTCTGGCCCTTTTCTTGAACTATCCATCAAGGGGGCTTTGGAAGTCAAAGGGCAGTGATTCTTAACAGAAGAACAAAAAAATGGATCAATAAGGAAAGCTAAGCCAATTTCTTTGTTTGATTTCTTTTGTGAAATGAAACAAAGGAAAAAGAGAGAGAAAAAGATATTGAGCAATGTAGACTAGGAGAGTGAATAGTCTGACACACTGCACATTTTCAATTCATTTCAGTGGAAAAGAAGATCTTTGTTGCTACTGTTTTTCCTGTTTTATAAAATATCCCTATACTGTTTGGCATTAGTTTTGGAATGCTCTTGTATTTTACTCCTGACCACGGTGCACAGTATGAAATGGGCCAAATAAATATAAGAAACTGCACTCTATGAACTGAATCACTTTTGCCTTCTCTCTTGTTCCTGGCAGCTCTGTTGCTAAATTTCTTATTTCCCTTCATCTTCATATTTCCAGAATCTCCTAAGTTTCTTCTTTATCTGCCATGTCTTACAGCAGACGGAGAAATATGCAGCATATAATGATATTCCTTAGATAGATAAACTTCACAGTTAACAGAAATGAGAAAAAGGAGAGTCCAGCAAAGAGGTAAGTTTATGGAGACTTGTGTTCCGGTCTCTGCTTTGTTAGAGACTTCATAGATCACCTGCATTTAGATTATCTGCATCTGAATTTTATGAAAATAAGGACGTAGAGTACATCTCTGCTTTTCAGAGACCTTATGAGGCTATAGAAGAGCATATAGTGTCCAGTACTTTGAGAACAGGAGTTATACAAGTACTTTGGGTATTAATCATGTATCTCTGATTGCTTCTCCTGAACAATCTATCTCACCAGGACTACCCTGATATCAAGCAGCTTTTGACATACATCACAGTAAATACAAACCCCAAGCACTACAGAAATGTTTTATTTGAGATATTTTTGAGAAATAGAGGCTATATGACCCAAGTTTATGGTCAAAATGTAATATTTTATTGTCCACAAAAATCAGATGGGCCCAACATAGATCTTGGTAATGTAATAATAAACATTAGTATTCTACAACTCACAGATCTAAATGCAAGAAAATGACAAAATGTCAATGCCTTATGTTCTAATCCAGCAGGTGGATAGGAAATTTATTAACAAGCTCTGTGGACTTCTATAGGCATAACTATCCCTATTTATTGTGGCATGCAGCCCATAGGAAAGAGTATCTACTCAATTAGAGTCAAACAAGGCAGATTTAAGAACAATTTCATATGTTGAATGCAGAAAGATCAGCAAAATGTATTCTGCCTTCAAAAAGCACCCTGTTTTACTTTAACAAGTTGCCTGTTTAGCTCACATCACTGTTATTTTCCAAGAATTTGTGTTGTCAGGACATGCGATATATTCAGTTTAGTGAGTGCTGCGCTATCAAACTGTTTTGTTTACCTTTTAAATATAGTCCTATAATTTCTTTTCATTTGCATTCTATTGTATACAAGCACAGATGCAGTGTATACAGTGCACTATAATTAACAGAGAAAAGTTTGAGGAAGGCTGAACATGTTCTCATTACCTAAATCTATCCTGACCGCCTCTGAAGGGAAATGTGGGTAGTGTTATGCCCTTTGGGAAAAACTTTTCTTTGATTAACCTTATTGGTCACTGAAGGTCAGTTTTTATTCTAATGAAATACAGCTGCAGGTGCCTTTTATCTGTATATAAATAAGAAGCTTGTGAATCCTGAAAACTCCCGAGGCACTGTTTGGTGTTCAGTGTTTCGCTTTGATACCTAAAGCAATGGTAAATAATTGTTTATGTCCTATGTGCAGGATAAAATGTCTGCACTCATTGAATACATCCAACATAAATTTCCATGATGAAAATGTCTCTTTTGCATCTATTTCCTTAACATGGACTATTTAAATTACTAAGCCAAACTTTGCCTCTTTAAAAGCCTTGATGTGTCCCAGTGGTATTTTTTCCAGAGGTTTATCATGCAAATCAGGGGCATTCCATTTTGAACTGCTGACTAAACATTACAGTCTGCTTTTGAGGGAATACACTTCAGTCTTCAGATTCAATTACTGGAAATAAATAATCTGTAAGTACTTTTATGCCTTTTACCTCCAACAAAACTAAGTTCATTCCTTTAAAATTTTGGAATTTTTTTTAACATAAGACTAGAATTTTTCCAAATTTTCAGAAAAAAGGTGAAAGGTACTCATGGAGAAACACAGTGAATTTAATTCCTTTCTCTTTTGAGAGATTTACCTAGTGCTTTTCTGGCTCCTATTTCCACAGTGAACTCCTGCTTAACAGAACTTGCCATCAAAAGTTTTGAGCAGATAGATAAATATAATAGAATTGTGGTTGTTATGCAGCAATACAAGAACACCTATACTGTATGAAAACATCATGATCGCATAATCATAAATGCATTTTTGAGTATATAGACTAGTTAAATATTTTTCTATCAGATATTGCTTATAACTTGAAAGAACTGTGCTACACTGGTTATTTAGTAGATAAATCAGTCATACCACATTCTGAAACTTTTAAGGAGACATTTACAAAGTGAAAAAGCAGTGATTTCAAGCACCACGTTAAAACTAACAATTGGATAATTGGCACACTTATATATGTACCTTCAGATTATTCAAACAAATGGGAAAATATTATTCCATTCTATATGGGTTAAGATTTGTTATTTCTGATAACAAATACTGTTAATTTTTATTCCTGGCACTTTACAGATTCATAAACTGATATTATCTGTTGTAGTCAGAAAAGGTATTGCTTTGTATATTTTGTTGCAGAGGTTAATGAAGAAAAAATTATGATTAATTGGAGCAAATGTTTCAACAAAAATGAGATGACCCAAAAAAAGACTCTGTATTGTAGTAGAAAGAGGACACAAACCTGGATGTGGTAGACATTCTAAAAGTTCACAAGATGAATCAGGAGGCAATTAAGTAAGTCACAAAGAATTGTAAGGAGGATAGTATAAGCCTGACAGACATGATGGTTAACTGAACATCTTAAACAATATGGTTTAAGTGAAGAACTCTGAAAGATATTATTTTTTCTTGTTGAAGGGCAATAGACATGTGGTAAATCTGGAAGAGTTACAAAACAAAAATATGAGCAACCACTTTTACTTCAGTCACTTGAAGGAAATCAACACTTTCAAATAGTATTTCATTACTAAATGCAATTGATTCTGTATCTTCCTTTGGGATAAAAGGGAAATTCTGGGAGAGATTTGGTTAAGTACATAAAATGGCGTAATATTGAATTCTTTCCCTGAAAACACACTATAATTTTTCTAATCAGGTGTGAGTAGAGTCCTTGGATGAGCAAGGGAAAGAAGATAGGGATCATTGTTTCACAGTCTTCCAAATTAACCACATTATCTTTATGACTGTGTACTCCTTACCAAACACCCCTGCTTGCCCACTTTACTGGCCCTATACGAAGCAGCAGCTATTACCTGTCTAATTTTAACTGTGCCTTGAGTTCTACCTATTTCAATGACAATCGTGCATGGTCCTGACATTCCACTTGTTCACAGCTTGTTTCCTGAAGATTATGTCTTATGTTGGCAAACCCACGAAAAGCAAAACAGTTATATTACTGCAGATGGATGCAACAGCATGAATCCTTCTCCTTTCAGGTACCAGACACAACCTGAGGACTTAATTCAGGCTACAGAATATTGAAGGACAACAATAATTAGTAAATCTACAGAGGAACAGCACCTTTAGAGTATCATGTAAATATCCTGAGTTTTGGTAAAATGCAAACACATGATATAGAGGAGTCTTGTAACAAAAACTTAAATTAAATGGATATCAGGAAGAAGTTCTTTACTGAAAGAGTGGTTAGCCATTGGAATAGGCTGCCCCAGGAGGTGGTGGAGTCACCACTCCTGGAGGTGTTAAAAAAATGGGTAGGCATGGTGTTTCAGGACATGGTCTAGAGGTTAGTGAGATGGTGGAGGAAGGTTGGACTAGGTCTTTTCCAACCTAAATGGTTGTATGATTCTATGATTCTATAATTAATATAGCAACAATAACTTTTGAGAATCAATATATAAAACACTTTTCTGCAATTGAATGAGATGGGATTGTTTTGCCATTCACTGGATCGTCATACACACAAATATGAAAACAGGTATAAAAATTTGCAGCTCTACCCCTTATTTGTAAAGCAGAAAATGAAGCAACAGATTCATTTAGCTTTCATGCCTGTTTTTGTGATGCTCAAGGGCATTTTTGCTAGGCTTCCATACAATTTGTGAGTGATGACTGGATTTGACAGGCTTATTCTATTCAAAAGTAAGTTAGCTCCAATTCTGCAGTTAAATATAACTGAAAAGAAGATGAATTTTGTCATTAGTAGTTGGAATATTAAAGGCAACTGGCATTCAAGCTAGAAAGACTTCAGCCTTTGAAATACAAAGGCTGGCAAGGAGCAGCTACAAGAATGGGATTAGCAACAGGATTAATGTTTTAGCCATGTTTTGTTCATTTGATCTCATTGTATTCTGATTGCAAAAAAAATGATGGGAAGTGCTGCTTCTTTGTGTGTAAGTCCCTACCTAATTTAAAAGGACATAAAGGATTCTTCTTCTATTTTATTGTGAGAATTCCTGGTAATTTCCTCAAGGAGAAATCAAATTACGCCTGTCCATACCATGAACTGACAAAATGATGATTCAAAAAATATCTGGAAAAACACAAGGGTGGACAGATGGCTCCACACTGCTTATTTCAGCATGCTCAGTTTCCAAACAGTCTCAGAGAGAAGGCTGCCCTGTGAAGGACTCGGAGCAAAATGAAACCTTGGAAGAATAGAGACCCTTTTTGTGCTGACATTTGCCAGGGATCCAGCAGTTACCACCCATTCTATCTGAACACTTTGTTGAGTATTTTTAACACTGCTAAATATGCTATTATTATTCTAAGACACAGTGGGGCTGAGTAAGAACTCCCATTTACCATTTTTGCCCAGTCAAAAAAATCCTGGAAGATGCAGAAGCATACGGTGACCTACTACATATTAAAACTAAGGTATGGAAAGAGCCTAAACCATATTTAGATTGCAGATACCTTTGGACAGGGCTGATGTTTCCCGTCTTTAACTGCATGGCCTGAAATCTGTGTGATCTTGATATTTGTGGCTAATTTTAATTTATGTTATTGAAACTCTGGCTCTTCCTAAGTGGATTCATTCAGACATCATTTTTTTCCATGCTTCTGCCATCTTACAATCCCCTACAAGGCATTCTGATTTAGGATTTCCCTTTGTTGTTTATTGTATTGAGCAAGACCCAAATGCAAGAAAATTTTTGTTTGACTTTAAATACATGCCTAAACCTTACTGACCTCAAGAGTTGAAATGGAGGTTGATGATACATAGGGAACACAAATGTAGAAGACGTGCTGTGTAACTGAATTCCAAACTCAAAAAGAATATGTGAAAAAGAGAATGAAAGTATAAAACTAAATAAAATAATTGAATAATTGTGGAACTGAGTTTCCAAATTTCATATATGTGGCTTAATCCTGTTTTGTGCAGCAACAGTGTGGAAAAGTGCTGCCTTGGAAGCCTTATTTTATTTCTAGAAAGGGCAGAGTGCAGCACTGAATGCTTCAGTACTCAAAACCTTTTACATGCAGAAGGTGATTCGAACACTAATCTAAGAAAACCCTTTTTGAGGAATATCTTCTTCTTTTTCATATAGTTCCTCAGTTTTGGCTGGATGTTAATATTTTCACAGAAGAAGAAACAACACTGATTTCATCCTTCTACTCCAAGGCAGTATCAGTGACACATGCTCCTTTCTTGCTAGGTATTGGCTGACCACATCCTTAGTGACTTACACAACACTTCCCTTAGTGACTTAGTCACAACACCTCTCCCAGGCAGTGTGTTTCAAAGTTTCACTATCCCTTACCATTTAGAATGTCTTTGATAATAAGACAGTCCTGGTTTTAGTAGAGACAGAGTTAATTTTTTTCCTAGTAGCTGGCACAGCACTGTATTTTGGATTTAATATCAGAATAACATTTATAATATACTGATATTTTAGTTGTCACTAACTAACACTTATCTTAAGTCAAGAATTTTTCCCATGCTCTGCAAGCAAGCAGGTACACAGGAAGCTGGAAGGAAGCGTGGCCAGGACAATTGACCTGAACAAGCCAAAGGGATATTCCATACCATAGGACATCACACTCAGTATATAAACTGGGAGAAACTGGCCGGAAGGGACCAACTGCTGCTCAGGGTCTGGCTGGGCATCGGTCAGCGAGTGGTGAGCAATTGCATTGTGCATCACTTGCTTTTTCTTGAGTTTTCTTTCTTTCTTTGTTATCTTCCTTTTCACTACAAATATTTTATTATCTTATTTTATTCTATTCTATTTCATTTAATTTTAATTTAATTTAATTGTATTTTATTTTACTTCATTTCCTTTCATTTATTTCAATTATTAAACTCCTCTTATCTCAACCCATGGAATTTTACCTTTTTTTCTGATTGCCCTCCCCATTCCACGAGAGGGGCAGTGGGAAGATTGAGCAAGCTTAGTTTCCAGATGGCGTTAAACCACAACGATTAACCTGGACTTACTTTGGTGCAATTTAAGTCCATTACTTCTTTTTTTTACCCATGAAGAACAGATTAGTACCAGCTCCTCGTAGGAGTTTTTAAAGCATTTGAGGTCTGCACATTGAGTTTTCTCTTTTCTAAACTAAACACTCTCAATTAAGGAGGCTGAAATGGATTAGTACTAAAATCAACTGTCAAGAATAATAATCCACTGAAAACCTAAAAAGCTATTTATAAAGCCACCTCATCTCATAAAAAGGACTGATTACTGGCTATTTAAAATAAATTCTTTTGATGTTTTACTTGGCATGAGAGCCCAACACGAATGCTCAGATTAAATGTCTTTTAATAGAAAAACTTTTATTCTTCGAATTTAAACCTTTTCTTCCAAAACATATCTAGTTTGGACATTTTTTATAAGGAGGTACAGCCTCAGTGAGAAACTATATGCCATCCAGCCCTGAAGAGTGAATAATGTAATATTATTAACTCGAGTAGTGTTAAGCTGAGGTCAAGGACCTTGCTGTGAATGAGTTGAGACATGAACTTTAGCACCTCCTACTGCAGGTGAGTGTCCTAACCTTTTGCTGGTGTTTTTCCTTAGCTGGAGAAACGTGCCCTATCTTTTGATTTTTCACTTTGACAGGACTTCGTTTTGTCCTGGTCACCACATGTGTAATGTTAAATGTTTTCATGATGAGAACAGTCCCTTCTCATTTCAGACCAAGAGTTCAACTCTACATGATATATGGAAAAACACTTTATGGAAACATTAAGTGAAATCAAAGAAGCAGCAAACACCATAAAAATCTTATATGTTTCTGACATTTTGGATATAACTGAGGAGGGACAGATGCACAGAGATATTTAAGTGCTTTAATAGGTGAGTAAGAACTTGCCTAGCCTTTTTAATCTTCCTCAACATGGTGGTATGTTTGAGAATTGCTCCTAAAGCAGAGACTCAGGAGGAAGTAGGGGTGGAGAGCTCTTGCAGGCTGGGAGATATAAGGGACTGGTAGGGCAGGGGTTTGCTAGTCATAGGCAGGTCCAAGGCCAAGCCAGGAAGCCTAGTCTGTGGTCAGGTTCTATGTCAGTAAGATACACGGTCTGGGACATCGCAATGTAGCTCAGATCAAGAACAAAGGGAAGGGCCTGAGCTTGAATGCAGGTCCCAGATGAAGAGGGACCTTGAAAAGATGCAGTCAGACCACCATACAGAAAGGCTGCAAAAATCTGACATTTTGCTTTATTACAGGTGTGAGGAACAGAGCGCTGCATATAACAAGCCTTTCTCACTTTCTTTACTGAGAAACTGATTTGTTATTAGAAAGATTTGATTTACTATAACTGAAATTTCTAGGAAACATAAACCTAAATAGTAAAACCAAGGAAATACCCATAATAATGACTTGCTTGCTCAAGGACAAGACTCACAGCTCCATTCTCTGACAAGAAATTTCATTGAATACTCAGAATTTACTGAAATGCTAAATGAAAACATCTCTGCCAGAATATCAGTCACTCAGCAATGGAATTAAGAGGCGTTAAAGGAGATGCAGGTGGTGTGCTTTTTGTGTTAGCTAAACCTTTTCTCTCACTACTGATATGATGCTGCCTTAAAGTGATCGTCTTTACCTTTTCCTTGTTTTCTTCCTAGTAGTCTTTTGCAGTACCATTTGATTTTCAGACAGGTCTTTTTAAGTAACACTGCTTCTAAAGAACAGCAAGTATTGCATGCACAGCCTCCATGAGAAACGGCAGGTGTTTTTATGACAGAGGAGCTCAAAACCAAACGTGTGTGAATGGCTCATGGATTTACAGTCCTCCTAACTTTTCATTTTGTTTTTAATTTCTGCTATGTCAAAGAGGAGGTTCTGATGTTCTTAGATCTTTTGTCCTGCAACTTTGATCCACATGTAGACAAAAGAGATTTGATGGCTTGTGCATCTACTTGAACAGACATAGACTTTGCAGGAAATGGTTTGAATCGTTGACTGATTTGGCCCAAGGGAAATCTCTGAATACATTGTGTCTTTTCTGGTACTCATTTTATTTGTTGTCAGTAAGATTAAGGAGAAGTATTCTGAAAGGCAGAAAAACTAACTTTGTCTACAGGATGAACACACTTTCAAACCCAACCCAGAGAGGAGGGGTGTAATGAGGCAGGCAGTCTCTCTTTTCATGGCATCATATAACGGTTTGAGTTGGAAGGAACATTAAAGAACATCTAGTTCCAAGCCCCCCTGCCATAGGCAGGGACACCTCCCACTGCACCAAGGTTGCACAAAGCCCCATCCAACTTAGTCTTGAACATATCCAGTGTTGGGGCATCTACAACTTCCCTGGGCAACTTGTTTCATTGACTCACTATCCTCATAGTGAAAAACTTCTTCCTAATTTCTAATCTAAATCTACACTCTTCCAGTGTAAAGCCATTACTCCATGTCCTATCACTACAAGCCCTTACAAAAGTTTCTCCCCAGCTTTCTTGTAGGCCTCCCTTCAGATACTGGAAGGCCTCAATGAGGTCTCCCTGGAGCCTTCTCTTCTCCAGGCTTAACAAACCAAACTCTTTCGGCCTGTCCTTGTAGCAGAGGTGTTCTAGTCTTCATGGCCGTTCTCTGGACTTGCTCCAACAGATCTATGTCCCTATTGTGTTGGAGGCTCCAGAGCTGGACACAGGACTCCAGGTGAGGTCTCATGAGAACAGAGTATAGTGGGAGAATCATCTCCCTCAGCCTGCTGGCAATACTTCTTTTAATGCAGTCCAGGATATGGTTGGCTTTCTGGGTGGCACTTGCACTTTGTTGACTCATGTTGAGCTTTTCATTAACCAGCACCCCCAAGTGTTTCTTCTCAGGACTGCTCTCATTTCAGTCATTGCCCAGACTGTATTTGTGCTTGAGATTGCCCCAGTTCAGGTGCAGGACCTTGCACATGGCCTTGTTGAACTTCATGAGGTTTCCACAGGCTCATCTCTCAAACTTGTCAAGGTCCTCCTCAATGGCATCTCTTCCTTCCAGCGTGTCAACCTCACACACATCTTGTTATTGTTGGTAAACTTGATGAGGGTGTGCTCAGTTCCACTGTCCATGTCACTGACAATATTAAAAAACACTGGTCCCAGTACCGATCCCTGCAGAGCATCACTTGGCACTGGGTTCTGCTTGGATATAGAGTCATTCGCCACAACTCTTTCCGTGTGGCCATCCAGCTAATTGTTAATCCACTCAATCATCCATCTGTCAAATCCATATCTTTCCTATTTAGAGACCAGGTTGTCATCGTATGTGTACCTTGTATGCTTTTTGCCAATGCTATGGCAAGCTGGAGGTCACCCTGTATCCTACATGGCGTTTTAAAGTTTTTTAAATGAGCAATTAACACATTGTTGAGTCACTTAATATTTTAATTTTCATTTTGTAGCAAGAACAAGGACTGCATTGTTCATTTGATGAAAATATTTCAGACTTTGCAGAGAAGCCTGGGAGTCTATTAACAGGAGGAAATACAGCAGGTCTACGTGCTTCATTGATTTACATGGAGATTGAATTGGATACTATGACAGGTATTTCTAATATATTTTTTTTCAAAAATTACCAGGATTGTGATAAAGAAAGAAGTAGCCAAATAAGTATTTTGTACAACCATAGCTTACTGTTTTCATCATCCTGTGCATTTTGCATGAAGATTGGTAACTTGTATGCTAAATCCTTGGGTAATAATACTCATATTTGCATGCCACTCAAAGGCAGCTGAGACATCGTAATTCAAGTATTATCTGTAACAAACACACTATCACTTTTTGGTTAAAAGGTAGTATAATGAGGAGTTTTGAAAAATAATACAGCAGTGATTCATATTAGCTCACTGTCCACAGTATGAGACCGAGGTGTTTATGTACATGGATGTTTGCTTCAATGCTCGAAGGTGAATAGACACTTCACAGCCAGCCTTATTCACGGGCAATTTGTAAGAAGAAAAATTCTGAGTCTCTGTTGTAACGGTCCTACTTGAAAGGACAAGATTTTTGAGTCATCTTTTAGGGGTGACAGTTACATAGTTGCTTTGTCTATGGAAGATTTCTTTCTTTTTTTACATTATATAATGAAGATCTGGTGCAAAGCAAGCAGGTCTTATTCAAGAAAAAGGGGAGTCATTTAACAATACTTTTGTCACTCCACCCCAAGCCTTAATTAAAATTAAACTCTGTTTCAGGATGACTTTATGATTTAGATCCCCCATACCTTTTACTTTGAGGTAGAAAGATCTACTTTGCTTTTTAAAGATTTCACATATCCCTCATTTTTCTCATCATTTGTGGTGTCACTTACGGTGTGTATATATGTACATATATAGAGATATACATATAAAGTATTGGCACTAGATCAATTGCCATTTACACTGTAAACTAAAGCCCATGTAAAAATCATACCACAACAAAACAATAATATTAAATGAAAGTCACAGGGAGTATAAATAAGATAAAAGATATAAAGAAGAAGATTCATCTGCCATTTGCCAGAAAAAGAGGGCCATGATTTTTTATGAGATGCTAGACGAAGTAGATTGTCTGCTCAAAAATCTGCCTCTTTAGTGAGAGCAAAAAGTTTGTCATTCCAAATCCCCATGATAAACCAGCTGGTCTGATATTATATCATGTCTCCAGCAATGACCTGTGTTGGACTGGAAAAATAAACAGGCAACCTTGTCAATTCTGCAGCATGCTACACATGAGTGCACAAGGATTTTTTTCTTGCAAGGTCCAGCTGATGCCCTATTGTTGGTTGCTGCTGTTACTCTACTGCAGCTTGAGGTCTGCATACAGACTAAGCACCATTTTACCAGTTGGCTTGTGCAAATCCTTATGAGAACCTAACCAAGCTATTTTATGGGTTGTTTTCATGTATAATTATTTCTTTTTCTAAAGACAGATCTGTTAGCGTGTTGAAGTCCTGGGTTTGAGTGGGGTTTTTGACTCATAAAGGTGCAGACATCTGATTTCTAATCACTTATGTTTTGAATAATTTTTTCTTCATCTAAATTATAAGAAAATTAAATATTGAGTGCATGGGTACTTCATGCATAAAACCATCTTTTTAACCTTTGTTATTTTGTTTTATGGGAAGGGCAGACAAAGAGAAGACAGACTGCAGTTGAAAACTGGATTAAGAGTCTGATGCAAAAGCAATCAAAGTGAAGTAATATGGTTCACATATACTGTAGTGGAATTTGGCTCTGCCATACATTTAGGCTACTTTTTATATATGTTTCCACACATTTTTTAAGATCTGTGTGTTTGTTCCTGAATATTTGTCCTTGAACGCTGATGCTACTCAAAGTCATTGCAATGAATGTGATGAGAAAAAGAATGCAGCAGCTAAGATACCATTTAGAACTCCTTTTTTTAACTGCATGTGCGTGCTGTTGTAAGTGGAAGGCTTCAAAAGTGTCACAAATGGGGTTTTCTATTCCTCCTGTAAAAGCCCTTCTTTCCTGTAACTGGTAGAAAAAGTAAGGTGAGTGCTGACGTACTCCATTGAAAATTTAGTCTGAGTGAAAGAAAGAAGCCTTGCTATAGCAGAGCAGTTTGATTTCTCCCTTTCTTTCCATTGGCTTAAAAAGCTAGTGTCAAGCTCAAGCCTCTGTAGATTTCTCTGTATTTGGACTAAGAGTTTTTGAGTGCAGTTCCACACTTGACATTGGAACACGACTAATGATACCCAGTGGAAGAGCAGACTATAGCTATCAGCTGTTTTTTCTTTTTCTCAGAACTTTCATCATTAACTTCATGATTTGCCTTTAAAGAGTGGGCGTTTTTCCAATGAAACCCCATTTCTCTGAAGTGTACAAGACACTTTTTGCAAATGCATTAATCAACTTTCCAAATATACAACAGAGGTATCACTTGGAAACTAAGAATAGCGCGCAAGAGGAATAAAGGTTACACATTACTCTTCAGACTCAATTTATTGTAAGGTCCCCACTGAAAATGCTGTGCCATGTTATACTTCTTTTTTTTCCCAATATAGAATGCTAATACCATGCGTGAAAGCTTTGCAAATTATTTTTTTGTTGTACAACTACTTTGTCTTGTGGAAAAGAAGAGGCTTTATGCCAATAGAATTATGTGCATTAGGATTAGTTTTTTTTGTTGGGTTGCACCCTCTATATACTGATCCTTGCTGAATATAAGCAACAAATAACAGGCCAAGAAAAATTAATGGTCATGTTTAAACAAAATCCTGCTGTGATTTATGGGTCTTGGCTCTGACTTGGAGCTGTCATCACTACAAGTACTTGTGTTAGATAGAGGAGATAAAAATTGCTGGGTCTGATCAAAGACTTTAAAGCTAATAAACAGGTTTCTGGGTAGGTTGCCAAACCTCTGGAAATGAACTTTCATTAGATCTTCCAGGAGTTAAAAATGGAAAGAAGACAAGAAAATGACAGTGACTGATGTGTTTGCAGAGATATGGTAGAGATGAAGAACAAATAGAAGGCGACTTACTGTGTCTTCATGTTTTACTTTTCTAACATGAAAACAGTTTTGTTATTCTCTACAGTTGTGACTAAAGGCTTCACCCCATAGGATGTGGGTGTATCATTGTGTTATACGGCCATCCTATTAAATGCAGAACACTCTCTGAGAAAAAAAATACAGAGAAACCTAGAATACTCAAAGAGCTCAGGGCTTACTTTGTGTGGCAGAAAATTATAATTTTTGAGGGACTTCCATGTAATGTCTTTTCCCTCTTCATACACATGTCTTTGAACACTTATTGAAGACCACAGAATTGCACCCCTCTACAGAGAAGATCTTGTTCTTTGTATTTAAGAAACAAAGGAAATTGATTGTCCCCCCAAACCATGAATGTTTGAAAGGTTTGGGAAATGAACAAAACATCAAAGCCAGTTCTCATAAAATCAGAATTTAGAGAGAAATAGGATTAGAATGCAATGGTTTTTCTCAATTCTACTCTGAGTTTCCACCCACTCGGTCCCAATGGTCTTTAGTTTGTGCGTTGTCCACTGTCCCAGAAAATGATAATGTTTCTAAGTCGTAAACAGATCTCTCCGTTTGCTCCTTCTCAAGCATGCCTAACCTTTTTTGGCAACTTTCCTTCTTTCACACTATGTGGGGAGGTTGCATAATTTTTTTTTTTTTAAATGTATTGCAACACTACTTGTTTTGTGTAAAATGAGCTGAATCAACAGCACTCTTTTACAGCAATTAGTGGAGGATTTTTTCTTGCAGATTTCTCACTCACTTTCGGAAGTCTTGCTTTTAATCTCTGTTCATAGAAGAAAATGCATTCTTATTAGGTGCAGTGGTTGTACAGGAACCTGCCAAAAGTTGCTGAAAATGGCTGGCAGTGTTTGCAGAGAGTGAGAAGATACGTCTGGGTGTGAACCACTGCAATGGTTCCAAGATACTAGTGATACTGCTTTAAATATTTACACTACTGTGACAAATTCAAGGCTGCATGTAAATATTTTATGAATGCTGTGCCTTAACAGGATTATTGTGGTGTTTACTTCATGAACCTACAGAGCATGTTTGCCAGGAAATTGCCTCTGTAAACAGTGTGTATTATAGTCCCGTTACTCGTTTCATAGAAATGTTTCAGAATATTTCAGCTCCATCAGTCTATATATGAACTTGTGACATTCTTGCAGGCTGACTCACTTGGCTTAAGCAGGATCAGGAAAGAGCAGAGAACAGAAAACTTGGATTAAAATAAAAGGAATAAAAGGCCTTCAGCTAAGAAGTCTAAAGGGCAAGTTTGGGGATGTAAACTGGAATCAAGACTCCAGAGATAACCCAAAGCTGTAACTTGGGATTTATTTAATGTAATGTAGACATTTACAGTGTCAATACCTGTAGCTAAGATAGTCGCCTTGGCTGCATTTCTTTCCATATAATCAATGGAGAGTTATAGACTGTTTTGGAGTACAATACATATAACCAGTTCTAGACTTCTACTTGGATTTGAAACAGTTCCCTAGACTTCCTGTAATTATAAAAAGATCCTGGATAGATTATCTTAGATGTAAACAATGTGGACATTCACATCTCATTAACTGAATCTCACCTATACACAGTCATAGTTTTGAAAGCAATCTTTTGCTCTACTTTCTTCCTGCTGTTAAGATTAAACAATATTTTGTTTCAAATATACTTTTTGGATCCCTGAATCTATGACTGCTCACAAGGCTCACAGGGAAGGTCCTCAGATACTGATTATGCCAGATCTGCTGAGTGATTAAGGCTTGAAATTGGGAACTTGGACTAAAATTAAGCAAATTGCATATTTCTTGCTGAAAGAGGTGAATATGTGAGAAGCAACACATCCTGATCCACAAGGAACAGATAAGAAAGACACCAAAGCAACAACTTGCTCTGTAGCTATAACAAGTATTTAACTATTTCATTTCTCACTGACCTCCTGCAAATGCACATATTAATTCAGAGAATAAAAAATAATTTAAGTGGGAAGGGACTGCTGGGCATCATCCAGTCCAGCCCCTGCTCAAAGCAGTGCCAGCTTGAAACAGGTCACTCAGCACCTTGTCTAGTTTCATTCTGAATATTTCCAGGTAAGGAGATGCCATGCTGTCTGAGCACTGCTGTAATATTTTATCATCTTCATGGCAAAAAAGGTGTCCTTATATTTAGCTGGAATTTTCCTTTTTGCAGCTGTGTTGTTGTCTTTCACCATGTGGGTCCAGAAAGTCTGGTTGCTTTCTCTAATTTGTTCATTAGAAGAGTCTTCCTTAACCTCTGCTACTGAGGCAGAACATGCTAGGTTCTCCCAGCTTCTCTTCATATGACATATGGTCCCGTCCCAAATCATACTGGTAGCCTGTAGTGGCCTTGCTCCAGTATGTCAATAATGTCTTCATTGTGAAGAGTCAAAAACTAGACATAGCACCGTAGATGTGGTCTGACAAGTGACATACAGAAGGGAAGACTTCCCAGGACCTGCTGGCAACAGTTTTGCTAATGCAGCACAGGATGTGACTGGTCTTTGTTGCTTTGAGGGCACATTGCTGGCTCATGTTCAGCTTGGTGTCCATCAGGACTCCCAAGGTCCTTTTCTGTAGAGCTGCTTCCCAGCTGGTTAGCCCCCAGGCCATACTGCTTCAGGAAGGTTTTCCATCCCAGATGCAGGACTTGGTATTTGTTTTTGTTGAACTTTTGTTGAACTTCATGAAGTTCCTGTTAGCCTCTGTCTCCAGCCTGTCAAGTCCCTCTGTGGCCCTGCACTCCAGGATACCAACATCTCTGCCCTATTTGGTATTGATCACAAACTTGCTGAGAGTCCAGTTTTTCCTCTTGTGCAGATCACTAATAACAACATTGAATATTATTGGCTACAGCATAGATCCTTGAAGGATGCCATGAGTAATCAACCACAAGTTGAGATTTGGTATGGTTTATCATAGCCTAGTAGTCCAGCTACATTTCTACCTAACTTACAGTCCACCTATTACAACCATAACTTTCCAATTTGGCCTCACAATGTTGAAAGACTTACTGAAATTGAGGTATCTGTAGCAAGAGCCTACTAATATGCCACCTGTATTGGTCTGTCCTCTGATCTTTGCCCATAAGGTCATGTCTAGTGTCTCACGAGTTTGCAGACAAATCTCCCTGCATTCAAGCAATTTCTTTGCCCAAAATTCATTCTTTTCTGCTTGCCTATCTTTAGAAGCTCTTAAATAATAGGAGCTCCTATTTATTCATTGCAGCATTCCTGCTGTACAAGCTACCCCACCACATCTGTGTTGTCCAAATGAGCTTATAGATCTGCAGCTGGTGTGGCATTCTCATTCTTCCTATTTTTTTCCTGTGCTGTAATGCGTTTGGCTTGCGTACTTGAGGGAGTCCTCAGTGAAGCTGCTTTCATGGAGAAAGTGTGAGGGCATCCTCCATCACTCCATCATTCTGTTTATCAGGCCTCTCCTCACTTGCAGGTGAACATTTGTTAACGCATGGCTGAATCTTATTCCCTGAAATGGTTGTTTGAGTTCTTTAAAATTTAGTAAAATGCTTGCCTAAGACATGATCAGTTAGTACAAGGATTTAGTGGTCTCAGAAATCTTAAAGAGGTGCATTTTGTGTTATTCTGTTTTCCATCTTCTGGCAATTTTCATGGTTCACTTTTTTCTATCTCCTCAAACAGTAGTAGACAAACTATATCTAAACCTAAAGGGATTTTAAAAGTCTCTGGTATGTCTACTTCTGTTTCAAAATGTGATCATTACAAGAATCTAGAGTGCTTGTGTCTAAGTGATATGTGGAAATAAGTCAACATACAAGCTTTGTCCTTGTTTTATCAAGTGTCCAACTATCTGGTGACAAAGATTACTTCTATGGAAAGGTTTTATCCTCCCTGTTGTCATTCTAGAGCACAACTGAGCAGAATGACATTTATTTTTCATTCTACGTGATGTTCCTTGTGTATCACATGAAACTCCTAAATGTCATG
>JAVSBS010015372.1:0-41341 GCA_033124195.1 Coracias cyanogaster | reverse complement strand
CATGACCAAATTAGTCAAAATGGGGAGATTTTTGCATAGATCTTCTTTCTTCCATGTGTAGAACCATTCCACTGAAACTGGACTCTGTCACAGGTTTCAGTTTGGAAGGAAATACCATTCTACCTAAAATGTGTTCATCCCCACTATTAGACACGGAGGGTAGACATCTCCACAGTAACTGCTGTTACTCCTCTCCTGTTGACCTTGGGGATGAATCATCAGCAAACGTTAGAATTGGAATTTGGACAGAATGACTGCAACATTTTATAAAGTCTGACAGATACTTGGTATTACAGAGACTGGATGATTACCACATGACTTCAGGTAACCAAAGGTTTATATATGTATATTTCATGAGACAGTTGTTTTCCTCTTCACTTCTTAGAAATAACATTATAAAAGTACCAGACGAGTAGTGAAAAGACTACTATGTGAAGACATAGACCAGTCCCATTCAGCTTTGTTTTTTACTCCAAGGCAAGGTAATATCTTTCTGGTTTGCTGCCATTGAGCAGGTGCCAAGTAATTCTAGCTGTGAGCACACCATACAGAAAATAAGTAGAAGTGAAGATGAAGGAGCAACTAAATGACCCTCGCTGCTATAACCCACTGCTATATATTTAGTATAACCAGCATCTAAGGCAGAAGAAATCAGAACTGTTCTGAGTCTCACAGTGAGAGACAGATACAATATGTCACCGGTACACATACTTGCTCTTAAAATGATAAGAAATAAAAAGTGCATATGGTACAAAAGCCTCAATGACTAAGTTCTAGTTAGAATTCACAAGCTGTAAAAAAAAAGTGTCCTCTCAATTTCCAGGCATATGTATCTCTAATGCTTTCCAGAAAAATAACAGCCCAAATTACATGGCTTAGTAGTGAATCACAATTAACTGGAAGATTGCTCCTAGAAGTTTGCTTGTAACCCTCAAAATAAATGAGATAATAGGAAATTATATGCTCATATTACTCTCTGTCATGGAAAATCAGACCAGTTCTATCAATTCAGCCTGATAATACCTGAAGAAAACATTTAAGCAGTCCTAAACTCTAAAATTGTTCAGAGAATTTTTTTTTATTATTATTAACCAGGAATTTTTTGTCCAACTATTTTTTCTTCTTTTTTTATTTTGTCCAAATGTGTCTTTCTTCTGCTCCTTTATTTTGTCCACAATAGATAGATCTAGATATACAAATGCCAGAAGAAATCAATGGCAGTTGAAGGGAAACTTGATCGCGGAGAACAGAATGAATAAAGCTTAAAGCTGGATTAAGGCTAATGGAAGTACTATCTGTTAGTGTTTCTTTCCCTCTCGTCATCTCTTATGAATCTGTTGCAGATTGTGAAGAACTTAAAGTGGGGATCATGCAACTTAGACTTTTTGTCCAGCATAATTGACTGTGTCCTTTGGATGTTACTACAGGGCAAGAAATATTGTTGTCCATCTTCTTCATGGTTTTTTTGGGTTTAGGAAATAATAACAGTAATGGAAATGAAAGAAACTTTTTCAAATTTTCTCTAAGAAAATATACTTAATTGCAGAGGGGCTTTGATGTAGTCTCTTTTCTGATATGACTTATTCTAGGCTTTTCACTGATATAAATTAAGAATCCAACGGCTAGAAGGCGGCATTGAGTTGTTTGGATATTTGGTCTTGGTGTCTTTTTTTTTTTTTCCCTTGCTCTTTTTCAGCTGACTACCTAATAGAGCACAGCTGTGCAGTGGTGCAAAACTGAACAGGGAAAAAGCATTTTGATAATTTCACATTTCTAAAACACCTCTTAAACATCTTGTGTGAAAATAGCAGCCACAATACCTTTAGAGAACAAGAACAGGGAACAGGATTTTTCATACTGAGCTGTCTTCTGCAAGCATTTTAAAAAATCCACTTTCAAGACAAATCAGTAAAGATTCCCTCAACTGTAACCGTCTTCTAACATAAACAAAATGTGTGTGAAATAGAGACGAACCTTTCCAGGCTGCTCCAAGAATGAATTCTTGCTTTTTCACTTATCTAGTGCCAATTAAGACTTCGTATTTTTTATTTCATAGCAATTGTCTCTATATCTGTTTTCCATTGGGGACGGCAGCCAGCAGAAAAGTATATGGACTTATGAAATATTCTGAAGTAATTAATAATGTGTTGCTTTTTGTGACCATCCTGTTTGTGATTTCAGGCTTCATCTTTACATGTTTAAGGGCTGATTCCTCACAGAGCCATATTCTCAGAGGGTATAAAACAGTCTGACAAAGTGCACTGATATATAGTGCACTGATATACATCTG
This sequence comes from Coracias cyanogaster, assembly GCA_033124195.1. NCBI lineage: Eukaryota > Metazoa > Chordata > Aves > Coraciiformes > Coraciidae > Coracias > Coracias cyanogaster. Next base: position 39,051 of record JAVSBS010015372.1, on the reverse strand, counting down.
TTGAGTAACTCCTTTCTAAAAAAGGATTAATTTAGAAATTGCTCTTTTTTCTGATTCAGCTTCAAAACTAGACGAGAGGACATCAATTTCTGAACATGAGTTTTAAGCAGTGTTAATTTTCTCACATAAATAGCTTGTGTGGGCCCAAACTTTGTATTCCTGATTCTTGGCTGAACCCCAGCTGCCTACAGCAGAAACCTTTCTTGCCTCTGAACTTGATCTTGACGTGAACAGCCTTCTCCAAACATCTCGATACCCTCTATCATAATTCTGTAGTTCAGTAGTGTTTCTCACATGCCACTAGACTTCTAGAGCACTGTCATAGAGAGAAGGCACTGGAATACAAAGAAAGCTCTTCATTATTTCAGAAGGGGTCAAATGTCTCCTTTGGAGTTCTTGTTTTTTCCTCTCTCCTCGAGTTTAGTCAGATGTCACTTGTAAGGACTTGAGAGGTCACCTTCAGAGGGACTACGGGGACAGGCAAACAATTATGGTTATGGAAGGTTCTCAGTATTTATCAAGTCAAAATCCAAATTAATTATTATCTTTTACTACAATTTGGTTTTCTGCTGTCAATACTTTATAATGCAGGCAGGCAGTCATGTCCCATGATGCCTATGCATTTTGGGGTTTAGAAAATACCTGTTCAAGTATTTGGTTTGTGGTTTTTTTGTTGGTTTTTATCGTGTACGTGTTTTTATTAATCTAGATGTTATTAGCCTTTTTCTTTATACCTAAAGCAGCACATGCCATCTTCCTTTTTTGTCAATTTTAAGGAACACTTTTCCCCTCAAAAATTCTCCTATTTCACCTACTGCACATTGATCTGAGTGCTACAATAAAGATGTCTCACACGTTAAACTTTGAGATTGTTTTGTATTGCATTGGCCACCACACTGAAAAAAAAGGAGTGAGATAATAAACTGAAATTTTAAAGAATCTTTTTTTTTTTTTTTTTGGCGAATGCAATAAGGAGTTGTGAGATTACAAGACATTTCTTAGAGCAGGAAAGTCAGATTAAGAAATAATTTTTAATTATCAGAGGGTGTGTGCTTATGGCTGTGAAAGAATTAAGTCAAAGGAGGAGTAGCAGTTCAATTAATACTGCTCAACATTAGTATAGCACTTCAAAGCTCTTAAAAAAGTTGAATTACATGAGTTCAGTGTGTAACTTCCAAGACATTATTTCTTTCTGCTCTCAGAGTATCCACAGACAAATTTTGTTTCTCTTAATGCATTTGTTACTCATGTTCTTGTGATAATTTTTGTACCAATGGTATTAAAATACATCTATATATCAAATACTCTGTAATAGAAATCAGTGGTGTTGATCATGGGGTGGTGCCTCTATTCCGTAACCATAGCCACAAGCAGACTGTGAAGAAATCATTGCAGCTTTGAATCCATGTGGAACATTAAATAAACAAGGGTAATTTTTCTTCTTTTTTTTTTAAGATGAGAACGTTTTATTTCTGGTTTATGTGGTTTTCTTCTAATCCTCTTCTTTCTCTTATCATGAGTTTTCACAAGCATTAATTCTGATTTGTGTCCTTCTGGGTGACCAGGAGGCATTGTTTTTTTGGCAATTCACACATAGATATTTAATGGTGTTTTGAATAGATGGTGCCAATCACAGAATGGTAATTTACTGAGTGTTTTGCAGCAGACGTGCTGCTGGACTCACAGGCAGCCTGATTTCCAGTCTCATGCTCTTTTTTCCTGATTTGTCTACATGACTTTGCAGCTATAACTAGAGGGCTTCTCTAATTTTCTTTTTTGAAGTCAGCTACAACCTCAGCTAACAGCCTTATAAAAACTATTTCTTCGTGCCCCTTCTGGGCCAGCCTGCCTTTGAGACTGAAAGAGCAGCATGTAACCACTGTCTCCAGAGCAGCCATGGTGATATAGCAGGATGTGCAAGCAGTGAAGTGCCTTCATTAGATCTCCTTGAGCTTGGAGGGAATTTGCAAGTTCAGCACTTCTGACTCCATAAAGTCAGAGGAAAGTGAAAAAAAAAAAAGGCTAGCTGCATAGTTTGGAAATCTAGGTAATGAATGAGTACTCACAATAATTCTTACTGATTTAAGTGAGTGGTCTCTCTGGTGTTGCAAATGTGACAGGATCACCAACAGAGAAATTAATTGCAGGGAAAACAATGTTTATTGGGATCTATAATAAGAAGTTAAGTCAGTAGTTATTTAGGTGATTCTTTTAGGCTAACCTGCCTTTAACTCATGCTAGTTTCAGTTTTCCTTCCCAATGTAAGGAAGAGTAGAAACGCCAGAATTGGGGCATTCCTGATTAAATGATCTGCATAAGGTCATACAAAGACTCAAAAGCAAATGTGTTCCTGGAGACATCAGAAGTCTTGGTTCCAAGACACAGGTTAAACAGTGTAGTTTGTCAGTAAAGGGTACAGCTGCTAAACTGATTCCAACACTGTTCTCCTTGAACAGTCCTAGTGCTTGGAGGGGAACAGAGTTTGCAGTTCATAATATAAAGGATTTCAAAACACTAATCATGGAAGTGACTGTGACAACCCTGAGATGCAGCAAAACAGGCCTTAGTGTTGGTCACAGAGTTACATGATGGAGCACCAGGAGGTATTGTGTAAATTCCAAAATAATGTGCAGAAAACATCAGAGTTGTGGTTTTTATAAGGATAGACGAATCAGTCATTTAAGGCATTGCTGTGTAAAGTTCAGCCCTTCAACATGGTTTATAAATAAGGCTAAGACTGAAAATTCACTAAATATCTTTCAGTAAAACATACCTCTCTTTTATTTTGAAGACTGTGGGTACTAAAACTTATTCTCTTAAGAATAAACCTGATTTCTTCCTTGATTTCTGACTAATTGCAAATTCTACTTAATTCAGCCACAACAGTAGTAACATTTACAGTCCATACTACCTAACTTTTATAGACTAGGAATTGGTAATAACACAGTTGAAATTCTTAGGTACACACATGCAAGCTCCCTGTGAGCATATAACCCCTATCACTTTTTTATGTGTTATATTCAGCCCACCACTACTCCTCTGGACCCCAAGGTTAACGGAGCCAGTACGGTTTTCCAGGAGAAATAGAAGGAAGAATGGGGCAGGATTTCTGGGGAGCTGTCAATGTCCTGCATTCTCTAGGAAGAGTATGATAAAGATAGTGAGGATTGCTTCCTCCCTACTCAAGGTCTGCTATTTTTTATACGCTAACACACACTACACTGTACTCTTCTTTCCGTTGGTCCTCAAACAGCGTAACAGGTGAATTTACTATGATGTGTTTTATACAAGGTAGATGCTTGGTTCTTTATTCTCTTTTTAGTTTAAAACATTTTCCAAGGTTTCAATCTTTTAATGATCAATAATTGAGAACAGGTTAATTATTTACAGCGCCAGGGCCTCTGAATTTGTCCTGTTCTCACACTTGCAAGGACTCTGTTATCATCCTATGCCTACAGTCCTCTAAAACACATCATTATTCTAGGGTGACAGATACTCCTTTTTGCACTGAATAACTAACTGCTGGTTATTACCACCTACTAGTTACAAAAATATATCAGAACTATTACAGCAATAGACATTGAAGCATACAATCATAAAAAGCTAAACTAAAGCTAAAAAAATAGGTAGTAGTTTCCTAATAGCTAGAAAATTGCAGTTAGTTAAACAGGCTAAAACAAAGATCCAGGCAAGCCGAGACAAATGAAGCTTGACAAGTCCTACTTCTAAGGCTTTGCAGCATTAATACAAAGCCTGTGGCCTGTCACTAACAAAGGTAATAATGTTCCTTGGATTATGAGGCTACAACACCCTAATACATATAAATACACAGAAATAAATACACCTGCATACATTCGCACCTCAAATGTGGGGTCATGAATTCATGAAGCATTCTCATAGTTACTGTTGCCAGTTGATTGCAATTAGCATATAGAGCACCCAGTCAGAATTTTTGGTTTGAGAAAATGATTGAAATTTGTTTTCATTATATATGTTCTTATTGCAATGAAAAAAAATGCCTTTGGATTTGTGGATCATGGCCTCCTGTGTCTAGCAGGTATTGTGTTGGACTGGAAACCTTCTTAAATCAGCTGCCAATCTTAAGTTAAACTCACATTACTTCAGATTTTTTATTGCATCTACCAGACATGAATAAAGTGTTTATTTTCTGGTATATCTAAAACAAAATTATGAGTCTGATAGTAATCAGGTTGAGCAGATATGCAACTGTACTTTTTAAGAGGAAGAATTAAACCTCCTCTTAAATTTTTAATGTCTGTGGATTACATTGTATATAAAATGATCATAAAGTAAACTCATCATAAAACAAGTTTTATGGTAAATGGAAAAAGAATACTTATCTCTGAAAAAGAACACTTCCAGTTAGTTAGGCCAGAGATGAATGGACCCGTTAGGTGAAAGAGGACGCAGCGGATTTGTAGTCTTCAACCAACGGCAAGATCAAAAATAACAATTTGCCAAAACTATCTTCAAAAAACAAGAGCTAATGTAGTTTCTTCCCTGAAAGGGCAGTTTATTGTGTATTACTGGGCTTTTTTCCATCCATCATAATTTTTCTCTGAAGAGATACATATATAAATATGATTTTCCTCAGTTTTGCTGACAAGGTTTAATGAATGACTGTTAGATCATTTAACAGCTTAACTAAAGTTGTAAGTTTGACTGATAAAAGTAATAGCACTCATATAATATAGTTGGAGTAACCCATGGGCATAATACCAGAGGAAGTTTTCATTTGAGGATTAGAAAGACATATAATCTGTATAAGCACACAGTAGATGGACTGAAATCTTCCTGTCAGTTTTTAAAAAATAGTTAGTTGTGGTGAGGAATTTCAATGAGACCAATATTTTTCTTTTGGGGCATCTTAGATACCAGTCCTAGGCCGTATTGATTTATTTCAATACAGCAATCTTGAAGAAAATGTAGCATAAGTATAAATGAAGTGTATAAATTACACTTCATTACATGGACGTGGTAAATAATGTTCTTTTTGGTTATCTGAACCCAGGTGTTACATGACAGTGAGATGAAAAGTGACACACAGAAATGAGAAACATAAACTATAACTGCAGGAGAGAATTACACATTTCAAATCAGAAATCATGCAAAAGATTTGGAGGGGAGTTGATAGTAACTCATCAGATAATCAGCAAAGCCCAGTGATGAATTGTAGTCAGTGAGATGATGCTCTAGGGTATATTGCATGAGGAGGAAATCACATCACCATCCCAGGGTGTATAGTTCCCCAGCCTGATGTCTGAAGTGAAAAAAGAGATGATAAGTTAGAGAAAGATGAAGAAAAAAGCTGAAGGATTAGAGGAGGAAAAACATATCTTAAAGACATACTCTTCAGGTGCTTCATCAACTTAACATATCAAAAGAAAGCCTTAGATACGACTTTCTCCAAATCTCTAAGTGCCTTGAAGTCTAGGAAGCGGAAATCCGATGACAGAGACTTCTTCCACCTGGCTGGCAGAGGTGTGACAAGATTTTATGGCTGGCAGCTGAAACCAGAGAGGTGCAGCAAAAATAAAATGCACATTTTTAACAGTAAAGGTAATGAATAGTGTTATTTTACACAGAGGCTCAGACTAGATGATCACCATGGTCCATTTTTGCCATTTCTTTTTATAGGTCTTCAAAAGTGAAAGAAATGTTAATTGACTTAACAAAAGTTTCCATTTCAAAGTGTTTATAAATCACCAACTGTAAATTTCTGCAAAGAAAATATTAAATAAACAAATAATTCTTTTGAAACAATCTGAGCACTTTATGTAAACATCTGGCTATAATGTCTTTGTGATGTGTCATATAATTCGTTCATCTTGGTTTATCATGTTCTTTCAGCCACCACTGGATCAGAGTGACAACTTGTGGAAGCATCCCTGAACTACCATTTCTGCTTTTCTGTTACCAAGAGCACCTGTGACTTTCAGAGACCCTCTGTGATGTCGGTCTACGACAGAAGTGATGTTATTAGTTTAAAAAGATATCAATACATACAGTGGTCATATTCAATGGCAAAAATATAATTCCTAATTTAAAAGAAAAAATGTTACAAAGCCTGTTTTTCTTTTCTGATGAATGTTCTATTTAAAGAACCGTCTTAGCTAGTGGCTGTTTTTCAGCTGTGGAAAACTATCGCTGATCCAACAAAAACTGTATGTGAATCTATGTTTACTTTGGGAAACAATTTCTGTTGGAAAAATAGAAACACTTGAAACATTTAATTTTCTTCTTGAAAGATAACTGCATTTCTAAGGTTAAGTAGACAGGCTCAAAACTTTTTTATTAAAATGGTCTACAAGATTTCTTTTAAAAAAAGGATTCAAACACCTAGAAATAAAACAATCTTATATTTTATGTTCCTAGAAACTCTGCACAAGCCTAAGTTAATTTGTTCCTGTATTTTTTTTTTATAAAGAAGCTAAATGTATTTGTTTATTATTTCTTAAGTTTGGCCATGGACAAAATATTGTGCTTCCATTAGTTTATTGTCATTGTCTTGTGACAATCCAGCTTGTGATTAACAGAAGCTGCCCTATTTTTGTGATTTGCAATTAGTCCTACCTAGTGGGACAAATAGGCCATGATTTAACTCTGTTTAAGAATGTAGTTCCAACAAGGAACTGTATTTGGTGACAGGAAGAATAAGCTACCTAAAAGCACAAGGCTGAGTGGGGATAAACAAATATCAGAACAGATTTCCCACATCTGCAGTGAGGTCACTGAGAAAGTGGGAAAGTTTCTGTTTTAGACTGAACATAGGACCGGTCTAGAAAAGGTATTCAGAACCAGATCATTACAATGGGAGGTAGAAAATTATGAATAAAATAAACTCCTAACCTGTGATGAGAGGGAGCATGAGAGGCTTACGAAAGACAAAAATACTAAATCTACTTTTTCACTAAATACGTAAGAAAGAACTGAGGAGGTATTGTTTTTGTCCATCTATAACTCTTCAAAACTCTATCCAAGTATTTTACATTTTTACATACATGTAAATTAGAATAATTTTTGACCCCACTGTCCATCCTAAAATAAACAACCTAATTCTCAAGTCTTAAGCATGTTAACAGCTCTGATCTGTGACTCTTTTATTGAACAGGACAATCTCATTTCATGTTACATCCTTGAATTCTTTTTTTCCAGCTGACAGTGATTTCACTTAGAGGGTGTGTCTGAACTCCAAAAGCTAGCTCTGAGAAGGAGAAGGTAATTTTTACTTGTAGAATAAATTATGTTTTATTCTTCATCCATTTCCAAATTGCAGTGACAGACATACATTTCAAAAGGTTCCTAGTTTTTGCCAGAGAAGCATCCAAAATCCCTCCACTGAGAGGTCACAAGCCTATCCCTCACAGTTGGATACTAACCCTATTTTTTTTACGATATGCCATCTCACTTTCAAATAAGGACATGGCATGTCTGCCAATATCTCCTACTAGACCTAGTGATTCACTGTTAATTTGATGGTTGAAGCATTTTACTTATTGCTTGTATTAAAGAATGAAGAATAGGCTTATGACTATCATCCTATAAAGTTTATGAATTCTTTTGCCTGGTTACATCCTGTTTAGGATGTTTCTGTTTTGGAGGGTGTATATGCATGCATATATGTGTAGGTACATCTATATGGTAGTGGGGGATTTTTCTATTAAGAAATTATTGTTTTGTGTATTATTGCGCATATTCTATAGTTTAAGCAATATCATTTTTTAAGTATGTAGTACAAATATCTTGTACTTTGTCTGGCCTACAATCTTGTCACAGCATGGTTAATACATTCCTTCACTTTTCAAAGCATTGAAATATACTCTTTTCATATTTAATAAATGGTAGAACTTCAAAAGATGGAATCATGTAAAGCTGACAAACAACTCAATCTCATGATTAGTAGGAGAACTAGACATGAAGTGCTATACCTAGAAAAAGGAAGATCAATATGTAGGGAAGAGAATGCTGGTTACATTTGAAACATAAAGGATTGTATTTTAAAAGCCAATAAGTAGCTCAGAAAATTGTTTGAAATGGTAAATAATCAATTTAACTTGACTCCATGATGCATTTTAGAGGCTTAAATTGAAATGATATGTTTAGGCCAGCAAGAAAAGTAGCATAAGGACTCTTCGGTGAGTTTATAGAAATTTGGGATCTATGATCAAGAAGAAGTAAAGTTGCAAGGCTGTTTTATTTATACGTTGCAGTGACCTTTGCTGCAGTGATATTGATCTAGTGGAAACAAATATAATAAGAAATTGGAGATGATTCAGAAAGCAACTAGATTGATATAAATATTATGAAAACCATTAATGGTAGATTAAGCAATAAAAAGTTTTAACCCATCCCATATGATTAAAATAAATTAGTTTAAAATAGATAAAGATAAAAACAAAGGTTCTTATTCTCAGTTCTTTTTCTGAAGCTAGAGAGAGTTGAGCAACAGCTGAACAGGAGAGAGGAGAGGGTCTTACTGGCTACTTCTTGTAATGAGTTGTACAATTTTTCTAGTGCCAGACTCTTTCCTCTTCTTACTTCTGCATCATCAACTTACAAACAAGACTAGGTAATTTTGAATCCAATCTAAACTGAACCTCAAAGTCACAGGATCTTCTATCTGAAATGCTTGTCCTTAACAGCTCATGAACTTAATATCCTTGCTATACTCTTCCTGACACATTTCCCACCAAAGCAGTGTACTGGTATGTTGCAGAACAATACTTGGTTTAAATGATAGATGTCTGGATATTTCTACATGCTTTTAATATACTGCCCGGATGTATTTTCTGCTATCAAGAACTGGAACAGGCTGCCCAGGGAAGTGGTTGAATCACTATCCCTGGATGTATTTAAAAGCTGTCTAGATAGCATGCTCCAGGATAATGGTGTAGAACTGGGCCTGATAGAGATAGATAATGGTTGGACTCGATGATCTTAAAGGTCCTTTCCAACCATAGTAATTCTGTGATTCTGTGAAACAGACAGCCAGGACCAAAGAGTGTTTGTGAATGGACTTAAATCCAGCTGGCAGATGATCACAAGTGGTGTTCCCCAGGGCTCAGTGCTGGGGCCACTCCTGTTTAGTATCTTTAGCAAAGAGCTTGACAAGGAGATAGAGTGCAGCCTCAGTAAGTTTGCAGATGACACCAAGTTAGGCAGAACTGTTGATCTGTTTGAGGGTAGAAAGGCTCCACAGAGAGACCTGTATAGGCTGGATTGATGGGCCGAAGCCAATGGTATGAGGTTAAACTAGGCCAAGTGCCAGGTCCTATGCTTGGGCCACAATAACCCCATGCAATGCTACAGGCTTGAGGAATGGTGGCTGGAAAGCTGCCCAGCAGAAAGGGACCTGGGAGTGCTGATTAACAGCTGGCTAAATATGAGCCAGCAGTGTGCCCAGGTGGCCGAGAAGGCCAATAGTACCATCGCTTGTATTAGAAATAGATAGCCAACAGGACTAGGGAAGTGATCAACCCCCTGTACTCAGCACTGGTGAGGCCAGATCTTGAGTGCTGTGTTCAGTTTTGGGCACCTCAATACAAGACAGACATCAAGATGCTGGAGCAGGGCCAGAAAAGGGCAAAGAGCTTTTGAAGCTCCTAGAGTGCAGGTCTTATGAGGAGTGGCTAAGGGAACTGTGGCTGTTTAGTCTGAAGAAGAGGAGGCTGAGGAGAGACATTATTGCTCTCTACAACTAACTGAAAGGAGGTTGTAGAGAGGTGGGTGCCAGACTGTTCTCCCAAGTAACAAGTGACAGGACAAAAGGAAACGGCTTCAAGTTGCACCAGGGTAGGTTTAGGTTGCATATTAGGAAAAAATTCTTCAGTGAAAGGCTTATCAAGCACTGAAACAGGCTGCCCAAGAAAGTGGTTGAATCACTATCCCTGGACATGTTTACAAGTCATGTAGACGTGGTGCTTAGGGACATGGTTTAGCAGTGGACTTCATAGAGTTAAGATTTGGGCTCTATGATCTTAAAGTTCTTTTCCACTTAAATGATTCTATGATTCTATGAAATGTCTAAAAACAAAAAGGGTAGCTTCCTTCAAACTGCAAATACTAGCATTGTACTGTATTGCTTGGGCTCCATTTGCTCTAATGTAATCCCTCCAATATCTGTAACTTAACACTAATTTCAGGCTAAATTTCTGGAGGTTTTCAATAGGCATATGCCAGTCAAGACAAATCGGGGTGATGGTACTCCCTTAGTGAGCAGCTTTCTGAGTAAATTTATTCATAGTAAGAGATAATGTCTGGACCAAGGTCAGGAAATCTAAATCTCCACAGGAATAGCTGTGTGCAGACAACTGATGAAATAATTACATCTGAATTAAAAAAAAAAAAAATGAAATGGACTGAGGTCAATAATTATTTCATATTTTTAACTCGAGAGAATTATTGTAGGCCCAGATAATGCTGGAAACTCATTAAAGGCCTAAAGGATTGCACTCCTATCTGAATTTCTGTTTGAAAATAATAACAATGATGTTGTAGCAAATGTGCCCTGGAGTTCGTTATTCTGTACATACTGAATCCAAGAATGTTATAAGCAAAGGTGGATAACACAGGCAGAAACATGGGTGCCAATCAGCAGGGTTTGTCTTGGAAGCTGAAGGAGATTGTGGAATTGAAACACATGAGTTCAGTTTGGATGGTGCATATCATGAGTTCATATTATATATGCATGCACATACACATACAGAGCATTTGCTACCTAAGGGTTTCTGAATGCTTTGTAAAGCAGAGCTTTCCTCATTAGCTTCTGCAGAGCCCAGAAGCCATGGTTACCTGGCTTTCTAAAGAGAGCAGAAGGGCTTTGCAGGACTCCCTGCACTTCTGAGAAAGAGTCTCCTTCCACAGCCTCCACTGTTGCAAACCAACAAACAAAAATCCAAAACAAAGCCTAAGAAAATTCGGTTTTGAAACTTTTTCAGAGCCCTGACTATAAAGAAATTGATGTGCAGCCAGTAAAAGTACAGCTCTAATTTGTAAAGGAAGTAATCAGAAGAAATGAAGAGCAGATAAAAAGAAATTACCATCATAAGGGAGCAGGCTGAAATGAAGAAATTACAATTCCTGGAACGTCTCCAACACAGTTTGATTCTCATGTTATTTTACTTATTAGAGATAATTAGGAGAGATTTGTCTGTTGCTATGAGTCCCTTAGATTAGATGACTAAAAAGTTTTAATGTGTTGGCCTTTTCCTGCCCTTGGGGGAAAAAAAAACAAAACCTCGTGGCAATGCTAATGATGGGTAGAGTCTCCAAAAGGTTTCAAATTAGCTGTTTGCTCTCTATCCACTCCCCTCTACTTTCCCCTTTTCTCCAGTACGTTTACAACTGTACCTGTACAATTTCATCCAGGAAACTGGCAGGAAGACTGTGAGAAGTAATGAATTCTCATGCGATGCCATTATCTCCTTGATTTCTGGTAATCTTCATACCTCTGTTTGCAACAGCAGGTGGAAGTAGGTAGTTTGTAAAGGAAGGAGAAATAAAGCCCTTTTAACAGCAACTAAATCATATTGATTGTCCTATCTGTTACACCCACACATCACTAAGTGCTCTCAAAGGCTAAAACCTGCAATGATAAAGATGGAAAATAGACAATTCACTTGAAGGATTGAAGTGGCCTTGACTTATTTTGGCAATGTTTTCTTGACAGTGTGTTGAATTAGCAAGAGCAAATCAGTATCAAAGGTATAGGTATCTGTCCTGCATTTGTTTCACACAGTAAAATTTCCTGCAGGGACCTTCGCCAAAGAAACCAAGAGTTTGTGAACACTCAGGTATTAGCCTTTGCAGAACATGTCCCCTAAAGGGCAAGCAACCAGTTGTCAGTTACCATTTATCTCAGAAGTGGAAACCAGGACGCTGCAACTGGGGAAAGGAGGGATTTATGGAAAAGGAGGGTCCAAGAGTTGTCAGAATTAGATTGAACGTCTTCCTAATGTAGCAAGAACACCTTGAAACTAATATGTAACAGTGTAACAGAGCCAGATCTGGAGTTATGAGCTGTAGCTATTCAATGCCAGCAAAGAACAGGCAAGGGAATTCTGCATCAGCTCTTAATTGTGCATGCAGAGGTATTAGAAATGAATCTCTGCAGTAGTTTAGCCAGGACAAAAGGAAGGGATGGCAAGGTCCTCTGAATCAGCAGAATTATGACATTCTCTTACAATGTAACTAAATTTAAGCATGGGGAAAAAAAAAAAAAAAAAAAAAAGGACAGAAGTGATAGCTCTGATGATGTATTAAAACAACCAAGAATCATATCAATAATGATGTCTTGTCTCCCTCTACTCCAAGGCTTTTAAAATTTCTTTTGCAATTTCTTAGAGATTGTTTTCTTTTAATTTAAGGCTAATCTGGAGAAGATGTTTATTGTTTAACGGTGATATATTATCTTAATACAGTGAAAAACTGACAGTTGCCAAGGCTCCTGGCCTCACCACAGTGTTAGCTTCACAAGCAGAGGAGTTTCAGCTGTGGCCTGAGCAGCAGGGACTGTCCTTCTGACCCTCTCTCATTCCTCAATGCTGGCCAGCAGAGCTCATCCTGCCCCCTTGAGGCTGTCTGTACTTTGGCCCTTGGCAAGTCTTCTCCACAGGCTCCAGAGATTGATGAGGCATCAGACTTGCCTGAATCACATAACATCCAGGGCGAAAGACCTTTACGTGTGCAGCCAGGATATTAAAAAAAAATAAAATTATATAGGCAAAATATGATCATCACCTTTGTTGGTGGCATGGACAGTAGGATTGAGCACAACCTCAGCAAGTCTGTCAATGACACCAAGACGTGTGCCGTGGTCAATGTGGTGGAAGGAAAGGATGCCATCCAGAGGGACCTTGACAGGCTTGAGAGATGGGCCTGTGGAAATCTCATGAAGTTCAACAAGTCCAGGCACAAGGTCCTGCACCTGAGTTGGGGCAATCTCAAGTACAAATACAGGCTGGGCAATGAGTGGATTATAGCAGTCCTGAGGAGAAAGACTTTGGGGTATTGGTGGATGTAAAAATGAATATGAGCCAGCAATGTGTGCTCAGAGGCCAGAAAGCCAACCATATCTTGGGCTGCCTTAAGAGAGTTATGGTCAGTAGATTGAGGAAGGGGATTCTCCCCATCTACTCCATTCTGGTGAGACTCCACTTGGAGTACTGTGTTCAGGTCTGGGGCCCTCAGCATAAGAAAGACATGGACCTGTTGGAGAGGGTCCAGAGGAAGGCCATGAAGATGATCATTAGGGTGGAACAGCTCCCCTGTGAGAACAGGCTGAGAGAGTGGAGGTTGTTCAGCCTGGAGATGATAAGGTTCGTGGGAGACTTGCAACACTTAAAGGGCAACTACAGGAAAGATGAAGAAGGACTCTTTATCAGGGAATGTAGTGACAGGACAAAGGGTGAGAGATTTAGACTGAAAAAGGATAGATTTACATTAGAAATGAAGAAGAAATTCTTTACTATGTGGGTGATGAGACACTGTAATTAGGTTGCCCAGAGAAACTGTGGATGCCTCCTCCCTTGGTGACCACCCAAGGCCAGGTTGGATGGGGCTGTGAGCAATCTGGTCTTGTGGAAGGTGTCTCTGCCCATGGCAGGGAGGATGAAACTAAATGATGTTTAAGGTTCCTTCCAACCCAAACCATTCTTTGATTCTATGATTTTGTATTTAGCTATGGGAAATCCAGGCTCAGACTTGGCCAGTCATCTGTCAGCCTCTGAAAGTGTACATTCCATCTAACTAACTTACAAAAGCTTTATGAAGCAGCATAGGTTGGCATCACTGTGTCTGTCCTTCAGCAGCTCTGCAAGAGCAGGATTTCAGCAAAACAATCAGAAACAGCTTTACATGCTTTCTATTCATCCCAGAAGCTACAGGAACTACTTTTGCTCTTTTGAAAGCATGTAGTTGCCTGTAACAAAATGCTGATATTTCCCCTTCTATCTGTTTTTTTGTTGGTTTGCTTGTTTGTTTTTATAGACATGGCAAAGTAAGCACCATTGAAAGATTTGTTTATAGCACACACTCATGAGGAAGCTATATATTTTGGGGCATTTGACGTGTCTTCTGGTTTACTCAGAGTCTGCCTTGTTCCATTCTTCCAGTGAGAATTCTGAGAGCTGCCTGTGCAACTGATAAGACTCATGCATCTCATGTGGCTTCCAATCCAAATTACTAGAAAATAGCTGATAATGTGGCTTTATTCTCATTTCATATCAACAAACCCATAGGATGGAGAGATATGGAGATGGAGAGAGGTATAAGGCAGGAAAAAAACAAAATAGGTATTTGCAGATAAAGCAGTCAGTCCTCGTTCCCTTCTTGTCTGTTATGTCCTTCTCAGTTGGCACAAAGCAACAGAGGAAATATCAGAAGTTGCCGTTGCTGGGGATATCCCCAATTACAACCTTCAGCAATACGTCGTACACATTTTCTCAGGCCTCTTCTAGTCCCTGGTGTTGGCAGCTGGGGTAATAGCTTCAGCTGCTCCTTCTCTCAGGAAAACTCTTGACAGCTAGCATCACCTTTACTTGTCATTTCAAACTAAACACAGTTTTATCTACATGGCAATTCACATCTTAGTTGCCAAAATGTAAGGAAACTGAAAAGATGGCGACAGTCTCACAGAATTAGGTCTTTGCACGTGGAGTTTTAATTCCCTCTGCTGTTACTGCACATTTCTCCTTCCTTGTGAAGTTGCAAATACACTTTTCTCCTCTCTTCTAGAATCAGTTTTTAGCAATAGCAAAACTGTACAGGAAAAACATATACTAAGAAACACCATATATGAATAAAAATAGATGAAAATAGTGTTTTGTTTCCATGGACTTGACAGGGCATACTGGACAGCCGTGCATACTTCCATGCATAATAGCCAACTGAATCTAATATTATACAGTGAATAAGTCTAGTTGCAGAACAAATCCTGCTGTCCTAATCACATACAGAGATATTAATAGAGTTTCCACTTCTGAAATTGCTTTTTCAAAAAAGCATATAGTTCAATTTGACTCTACTGCTTTTATTCCTTTAAGTGTCAGCAATTTACTGAAAATATTATTATTAGTTATAATTTATTTATTACCTCCCTCAAAAATTCTTAACAATATTTTTTGAACTCTGTCATTATATTTAGAAACACTACTGAGCCTAGCAATTGACAAAACTGTGTCGTAATAAGTTGGATGCATGCTACCTGTGGTTTTAGCATAGCAGCAATGTCATTATTTTGTCTTATCACTTTAAGGGAAAATTTGTCTCTTTGCTAAATCACAAAGCATATAGTCATGCAGACAATACGTTTTATGCTATAGTACATATAGAAATTATATTAAAAGAGTGTTCAATTTGCAGTGTCAAATTGGCAAATGTTAGAAGCTGCAAGAATTAAGCTGTCCAAATGAAGCAAAGTTCGAGTAGGGAAAGTTCCCGAGTCCTGGTATAATCTGATGCTTACACACCAGAAAGAAAATGTTTCATTTCTTTTCTTGAAGCTTTCTGCTCTGCTTGCTCTGTACTCTGGACACTTTTCATGATCCCATAGTTAAAGATTGAATAATGATTTTAAATTTGGGGAAAGAATTTTGTTCATAATAGAAGGTTTTACTCTATCATTTCCAAACTTGTGTGTGCTACTTGCCAAGACTGATTCCTTTTTAGGTGAAATAGTTTCCTATGTTAAAATTCTTAGGTCTACAACAGATGTAATAAATATCTGAACTAAAAAGTAGTTGTGACCGACTACTTTCTATGAGCAGGTCTCTGTGGATGGGTACATTGTCCTGAACACTTCTGCTGAGCCAGCAGGCTGCTTTCCTCCAGAAATCCAACATCTGTGTGGGAATACTGCTAACCTTTCTTTTGCTTAGCTATCCAGACCAATTCGGAAGCCCCCCCATACACACTGGTGCAATCTGTGTCTCATGGATGACTTCTGACCTTTGGGACCTGGGAGAGGGAAATGATCTGACTGTTCAGGCAGTAGAGTTCACAACTACAACAGAGCCAGTTGGTGAATTTGGGGAATCAGGCATCTTGCATTGAATTTTCAGCTCTGAGGGAAGTTGAGAATTTCACAGGCAGAAAATTACACACATCTATCTGCCATGAAATCTAACTATGGTACACGGCCATTAATGGAAGTGCTTGAAATGTTAGTAGTGAAGAAGAAAAGCCAGGAGTCTCTTGTATTTATGTTTTATATATCATCTAAATTTGGAACAAGGTGTGCTGATGAGTTTGCACTATAGTAAAAATTTGAAACTAGTACTCGTGGTTCCTCCCAGCACCCAGATCTCCCAGTGTTTTAAGGAGGCTGAAGCAAACGGGGAAACTAACCTTGTCAGCCAAGGAGAAGATTGAGGAGGCGGAAGGGAGCTAGTCGTTTCTGGAACAGCACCAAACCCCCCTTCCTCAATGCCTCACAAACTTAAAGCTCTTGTTATAAAAAGGTAAAGAGTTTTACATCTTTTGCAAATCAATCATAATTATAGCGTGTGAAGAAAACAGAGCTGCTATATGCTGAATCTGATCACAGTATGACTCTGAGCTGGGAAAGAGCCCATTGCAGCTGTTCCACTGCATTAGAGTCATCAGCTTCACCTCATTAGGAGAAGCATTCACCTTCCTATGAGATCCCTGCTGCATAACCTCCTGCCCTGCCACTGAGACAGAAATAGTATGAGCAGTGTCACTTAACCCCTTTTTTTCTCCAGCTGCACTCAACTCGTAGGGAATGGAAAGCCACAGAAACAACTAAAACAGCTTTTTGGCAGTATGGGTGTCTGGGTACAAGAAAAATATTACTTTATATATGAAAATATTCGGGATTCCACCATATGCCTCACTGTCTGACAGATTAGCATCTGGTGGAGCACCATGTGGTACACTAGCAAACACCGAGCAGTCACTGCAGCAGAGACAATGTATTAAGAAAAGAAAGAGGCAATGTAAAAGAAACAAAAAAAAATTATTTAGTCATCTTGGAGCAATCTTAAATAGCCAAATGTTCCTTTCAGACTAAAATTTATTACTTTTTGAGGGAACAGCAAAGCATTCAGTGTCTGCTTATATTTAGATATCTTTTTCATCAGTCATAGTTGATTTTCTTTATGATACAGAGCTTTTGTTAGCAATTTTCCTTTCCAAAACAAATGTACAAACATAGTATGTGTACAATATCGACACAAAGTGTATGAATTGCTTTGAACTTTAAAAAATTCTACCTAAAAGTCTTCAAGAATTGCAGGCAAAAACATGTGCCACATGCTTATTCATGTGCACATGACCTGAGTTCTGATGTACCCTGCAGGACCATTAAAAACAAATTATATTCATAAATGTCTGGAGATTGTATGAAGTAGGGATAGGTGGTTTTATGACAAAGGTGAAATTCTGTTTTATGGAGTTCATGGTTAGGGTAGTTTTTTGGTGTTAGTTTTTTAAAGCAATACTTGGCCTCTTTTATAAATTGTACTGGGCTAGTGTTTATAGACTGGTAGAACTGCCTTTACTCTCAATTACTTTATTATTTTTAGGACTTTTTGTGAAAAAGAGTAATATGATCAGGGCCCAACTCTCCTTTCATGTTACACGAGCTTTGCTAAGGAACAACCCCCTGGACACGAAAGTCACTCAGTTAAGGAAATGAGACTCTTCAAAAGTTTCTGGGCTTCCCTGGTGTTCAGTTCATTTATCGCCTTTGAATGTGAATATGTTCCAACACAACAAACATATGCTTTCATGTCGCCTCTTCACAAAAGGGCAGAGCAGGAAGGTTGTGGAGGAAATTGGATGATGGACTTCTCCAGGCTTTTTTATCTCTGAACATGTGCCACCCACATTAAGTCTTAGAGCAACAAAGGTAGAGCCATGTCCTCGTTCTTCACAGGGCATTACTGAAGCTTTGATCCATTGCCCATAACTTGCTGGAACTGGGATCTGCACCTCACTAAAACTCATTGCTGCTATAAACACAGCAGGAAATCTTTTTCTTATTGCCAAGCTGTCCCCTCTTAGAGAATGAAGGTGCCAGTGGAAAAGGGACTACTGCAGGCTGCAAGAGTGAGTATGTTGAACAGTTGGATGCAATAGGCTCCAATGGAGTCAGAGCACAGGACTAGGTTTGTCCAGGTGCATAATTCCTACAAAGCATTTTAAAAACTGCATAGAAGGTTCAGGCACTTGTGTGTCTATGTATGTCCTGTGAGGTGGTGAAAAACAATAAATATCTTTTAGAAGCAAAAGCTAAAGAAAAAGTTGGGACAGCAGAAGAGAAGCACCTTCAAGTCATCTTATCAGAAGGAAAATCCTGTTATATAACTTTTAATCTAAGCTCTTGTTATTTTGGCTCTTTTCCTAGTGGTCATAAGATCTGCATAAATCCTCTGGCCTGTGCTATCAGAAAGGAACATGCTTCCTTTACCTATCCCACGAGAACAGACAGGGAGGGAAGATGGAGTGGCTGCTTGCTCGGATTCCACGGAAGAAATGTTGCATGAATTTGCCGGAACATTTTCTGAGTTCCGAGACTGGTTTCACTGCCAGTAATCAGTCTGAGAAGATGCCATGGTCTAGACCAAGCCAGGAGCTCTACATCTTGTACCATGTGAGCTTGCTCACTACACCCCACCCCCTGAATGAGAAGGAGAAGAGAGAGAAAAATGCAAAACCTCATGGGCTGAGATAAGGAGAATTCAATAGAACAGCACAAAATTAGTAAACAACAGCAATAACAATAACAAAACAATATGTAAAGTGAGTGATATAAACTGCGCAGACCAGGAGAGCTCCAAACTGATGCTACCACCCCAGACTGAGCATGTCCAGCCCTGCCTGTTCCCTGCCCTTGTATAGTGGGTGTGACATTTGTATGGTATCGCATATCCCATTGCCTGGTTTGATTGTGTACCCTGGCTGTGACCCCCTCCCAACTTCTAGTGAAAGAATAAACCTATCCCAGCCAAACCCAGAACAGAAGATCAGCACAGCCCAACTAAACCATGGGACTGCTTTGTAGGACAACTCAAGCGCTCTAAATGCTTTCTGTTCCTTTCATGAAATGGTGTCATGAAAGTCAGACAGTATCCAGAGGGAAGTTTCTCTAGTGAAGCAGTGTCTGATAAGATGAAGCAAATCAAATGAGCTAGTCAAGCATGAACTTGGGTAATGAAGACTACATCTCAAGGCACATTTTGATCTGGAGCAGCAGCACACAGATCCATGTTAATTCCCTTTGCAAACCTGTTTTGGTATGTTCTAGACAGGTTCCTTCTAAATCAATCCAAATTGGATGTTCCACTCTGTACTAAATGTTTTCCAGCCCTTAACAGGTTATTAGTTAGTACTCAAGATAAAGGATATTTGGACAGCTTTGATAACACAGGCGAAGGGATTTTTTTTCTAGACCAAAATAAAACCCCACAATGGCACTGACCCACTCTTTGGGGCCATATTGCTTGCTAATGTGGACACACTGTGAGTGAACCACCAGCCGCCTTCTCTCAAGCAGATCTCAGCAGCAGAATTGGATGCTATTAATGTTTATATTCTCCTTCTTGCACACATTTTTCCATGGTGATGACTAATGAAGTAGACTATTCTTGACAGCAAGAATGCTTGTGAACATGTTGGAAAACAATGCATGTACTTTATGCTACATGAGAGGATAGAGAACAAGGTGACATTTTTGGAAACTGAATTTCAAAGGATGTGGGAATAAAACAGACCATCTGTGTAGTCAGGGGTTTTTTGTGCTAAAACCATGAAATTTACAAACAGGAAAATGTTCTCTGGCCCAGCATGTCTGGGGTTTTTTTTTGGTTTACCTTAATCCCACTTTCCTGTCTTTTCACTCTATGGCTTGACCCTTTTTGTGCTCAATAAGGAAATCTGAGTCTCTCTTGAACTCATTTACACTTCTCAGCCTCAGCTTTCCCTTCAGTTATCTATTCCATATGTTCAGAGCCCTTTCAATGAAACAACACTTCCTGAGTTTCCTTGGTTTAGCTTACATTGCCACCAGCTTTTGACTTCTCTATGTGAGTAATTTTGCAGATTAAAAATGCTGGGTTTTGCAAGTATAAAGAATTTCATATCACCTGACACCATGAGGATTTTTTTGTTATTAAAACAGGGGCAATGATAACAGTGATAATGTGGAATTTAACAACATTCTTAGTTAATTTTTTTCAAAGGAGTGCAGTGGAGAGCTAGAAACACAAAGTTCTGACATTTTTACTAATTCCTCACTGTTCCTGGATTACCATGTATCAGAGTCATCATGAGGAATTTTGGATTTCTCAAAATGACATGTCTAAGTCTGGGCTCACCACAGTAAGTTCCTCTGGCTAATGAACAGAACAGTTTATAAGACCCATTATGGACATATTTTACTAGGAAATGAATTGCCCTATGGGTGTTTATGTGTCTCCATTGCTTGCAAAAGAAACCTATGGAGCCTTTTTCAGAGTTAGATACCTAATTCTAAATGACTTAATTACAGCTGATGAATTCCACACCATGTGTCCAATGCTCCACAGTAAATATAAGGTAATTTGAAATAATGCAGTTGAGACATACAGATTTTCATTGTGACTCCCCATTCATTACCTTATTCACTGGACTGCTAAGCCAGAAAATGTAACTGCTGTAAAAGCAACAACAACTGAAGAAGCTTCAGCTTCATTAAATATTACTGAAGAAGTCAGGTGTGTGAATTCTCCCTGCTGGGTAACATGGTGAATCTAAATCTGAAGATATGCAGCCACTGACTGAGAAATGTGGCTGACAAGAAGAGCAAGCAGTTGTTAGCTCATAAACATTTTGCAAAAAGAAGATATAAATCCTCAAAAAATTCTGTGACTGCTTGAGGGGCTCAGATGCTGAGCTCTGTGCAGGATGAAGGGTTTTGTTCGGAATGTCAAACTCAGAGCAAGATATGACTTTCAGTAAAGGATGTGAAAGGAAGGAAAAGTAAAAAGACAGACTGTCCTTCTCTATAAGCTGATGTAGGTAGTGACTTGGGGACCCAAAATCACATTACAAAGTAAGAATGGTTGGAATATCACTTCACATAAAGAGTATTGTCACTGCCTCTTCTCCTGGGTGAGGAGCCCCCAGATGCAGGAGTGTAGAAGGAGAATAAGCGTTTTGCAGTCACAGTAAGTACTGAGCCCCTCTAAGGTTTATATTCAATACTTTGTTCCAAATATTTTTGCTTTTGTTATTTTCTGTCCTTAATACTATTCTTCAGTCCTACTAATAATTTTGCTCATTTATGTCTACATTTTGGGAAAAAAAAAATGATAAATAAAAAAAACTTACATGATGATTTCTACTGAATCCAATAACTTTGACTTCATGAGTTGCTTTTGCAAAGGATTTGGGAAGGTACTTATTGTCACTTTACACACAAACGGATGTATGGAGAATCACATACCTCTGCTATCCCAGGAGAATGATTGATCCATTTGTAATGAGTGGTGGCATGCTGAAGATAGATCAGCTGGTCAGCTTGTTGCTGGATTTGCCTCTCAGTCACATTGGCAGAGTACCTCACTTGGGCAGGATGGAGCTTTGGCTCGGACTAATTCTGCTTATTCATTGCATTTCCCACAGACGTCTTCATAGAAAAGCTTTGTCCTCTCCTTATGCTCTGCACTGTAAGATAGAAAGGTCCCAGCAAACAGTATCATTCTCATGAGTGTGATCTAACTCTCCTTTATGCTCTATAGTGTCATTTAGGTCCAGAACAGACAGAAATTAAACAGTGTTGGAGAAATATTTACAGGACTGGGTAAAAATTTATGTAAGTAATGTACTATAAAATATGTATTTTAATATTTGGTCTATTTACCACTTAGGCCAAGAAATATAGAAAAAAAGGGAAAAAAAGGCTCACTTAACACTCAGAGTTTGCCAAAATACAAACCTATTTCATGTCCAAAAGTATGGACACCCTTGGGGAGCTGTGTAAACGTGCATAAATCAAAATGAGAGGCCATTACTGCAGAGAAAAGAGCAGCGAGAAACGCTGTGCATACAACTGGGACAGTTCTTGGCAGGTCTTATTTTTAATAACAATGCTTTCAGTCGAGAAATGTATGTTTTAGGCCATTGGCCCTGCACACTACATCTAACCTAAGTGATATATTATTAAAACAGATTTCTATTTTATTGGACTGTAAAGTTTGTTCAGAAAACAGTTCAAACCGAGCATGCCTCCTTCCTTGCTTACAACTAGCTTTAGGTTCTTATGCCAGTGTAATTAAGGAGGCCAATATTTAAAGTGTCATTCTGATACTTTTATAGAGAGAGGAAACTGTATGTAATTTACATGAATTCTTAGTTTCTACTGCAAGCTGTAGAAAAAAATATAAAAAGGAAGATTATTATCTTGGCTTGTGGGTTTTATTTATGGGTGTGTTTGCCAAATTGTAGCAAGGCATATGTGTTATGGAGGGAAAAACTTCACAGCTTGAAAAAAGACAGCGTCTTAGTGGGTTTTATTCCCCCCTCAGAAGTAAACACTTTTCACAATTAACCCCAGTGCTCTATATATAGATCAAGTAAAATGTAGAGAGTACACACAGTTGTTCTCATTAATTTATGATAAGCAATAGTGACTTTAAAAAATTACTCCGTGGTTTATGCATTACCGGGTCTTGAATTCTATGAAAAACATATGCCGAAACAGACTTTCAGTCTTGCTCTGTGACAAAAGAGGTGGGAAGCCATAAAATAAATATGTTCAGATTTATCTGTTATATTTGAGTTCTTTTCTCTGTTTCTTGGTGTTCTTCAATAATACAGAACCATAAAACAGATCAAGTTTCTAAGCTGCCTCTTCCACTTGATAATAATCAGCACATATGCTACAAGGTGGAGAAATCTAGTAGGAAATACATACCTAAAATATTCCACTGCTACCTCATGGCTATAGAAACAAACAAGCTCTCATAGTGTATCTTGGCATTCAATATGTTGTTATAGGACTTTTCTAGGAAATGCCTTGCCTGCAACTCTGTGTTGAATATATATGGCTTTAGGTTGAATATAATGGAATGAACACATTAATAATGCAATGAATATTTTAACTGGGCATTCTAGGTTTTTTGTTTTCACAGAAGGAGAGAAACATGTAATCTGGCTATTCTGGTTACATGATTTTAAGATATTGAAATTCATAGCTATTGTCTTTTAAAGAAGTAACACTAACGTAATAAGGGTAATAACATAATGTATAGGTAATAAGCTGGAGCCTGGATATGTAGTGCTGTGTACCTAAAGATAGATGCTTATTACATCTTCAGTTTATTGCTAAATAAGTGAGATGATTTTCAAAAATTGTACCCTGATGTATGCAGTGGTAATGAAAATCAGACCAATTATCTGTCACTTAGTTGCTCTGAAGCTTATGTTACATGTTTCTAAAAATTAGACTAAGAAAGATTTTAAAAGTCACCTGGGAATTCTGAAGTAGGAAGACTGAAAATTTTATCTGGACATGTGATATTCCTGTATCCCCAACACAAGACTGAATCTAGTCATTTCCAGAACTTCATCACTTAATTTTCATTAGTGTCACAGAAGTGAGGCTTATTTAGCAGCAAATAATGATTTACTAGTCCAGTTCTCTTCACTAGTCTTCAAAGATATATACACAGTGTTGCTCTGTGCAAAAGTGACATTTGCCAAAATCTGCCACATGCAGCATCAAGAAACTATCCAGTTTTTCCTTTCAGATTAGCTGTGTCTGAACAGAAATAATCAAGGAGTAACAAGTATTGCTAAATCATATTTTTTTCCATGATATGCTAGTCTAACAAGTGCTGTTCCTTGACTATGCTCTTCCCCTTATGCCTACTCTCAGTGCAGATCAAGTGTGTGTACCGTCCTTCCAGGGTATTGCCTCCCAAGTTTTGTACCCTTGGCTCTACTCAGCATCTGCTGATGTAAGTGACAAAATGGGATTTGAGACAATGAGACAATACCAGAATTTATGTTTAACCATCGAATACTGAGAAAAGGAAGACACATATGGATGAAGAATAGGTGGGTGACAAGTAGAGAGTTGATACCCTCTTCCTTGCCTTCTCTCATCTCAAGCAATGTAGAAGTTTCAGCCAGGAGTGGGCTGTTCCTTACATGAGGCTCTAGCGTGAGACAGATTTTCCACCTTACACAGAGCTCACACCATGTAAAGCTGAAGTGGAATAACTATAGATGGCTTGGCTCTGAGTGATGGCTGTACTAAATGAAGATCAAGTAAATAATATTTTTAGTTCAAGTCTAACAGTTAAGAGCCCAAATGTGACTTAAGTTCTCCAGAAACACAAAGAGAGATAAAGGCAGTATTAGTTGTAATGATGAAGAAAGTTCTCCAGCAAAAAAAAAATGAATCAGAAATTTTTGTCTCATAAAAGCAGTTTCGGAAGTAATAGAGGTTTTTCATTGTTTTCAGTTAAGCTTGGGCAAAAGACACAGTGCAGCTATTGCAGATCCTGGAAGAGTACTGAAGACCACACAAGTGAAACATGAGTTGTATGTTTTAGAAACAGATTGCAGAAAGATGTGAATAAATAGTAGAGTTTACCAGAAAAAAGAGAAAGCACCTCTCTGATAAGAGAGCAGATCTAAGCAGAATCTGAAACGGAAACTTGCATAAAGACTTTTAGAGGAGTAAAAGCTAGACTTTGATGAAGCAATTAACATTTGTTAATATGCATGTCAGCACAGATTGACTTTGAAGTAGGTGGATGGTGCCATGATACGCTGTACAAAATGGCAAATGGAAAATACCACAATAGGACAGAGGCAGAATGATCTGAGAAGTTCAAAGATGGCATGCAGAAAATCCTGTCAAAGACCCACATCCTCAAACCAAGACAACTTCTGGCATTTGGGAGATAACGTAAATTACGTCACTTTGCTGGAACAAGTGAGCAGCCAAATCAAGACAAAGACATTGGCACCAGCATTGTTACCCCAGAGGGATTATCAATAGAAAAAGCAGGCAGTGTTTCAGTGAGTCATGACTGATCTTTCAACCTGAAACAATTCATGTATCCATAACTAAGTTGTAGACCATACACAAGCTAATATTGTTCATAAAATGGGGCCCTAACACTAAGGAAAATAATGGGGAACAGAAAAACTAATTCACCCTACAAAACCATTTGTTCAGACATATAATGTATTTGAACTATTTTTTTTTTCTGTTTATTTTTCCCCAGAAAAAAATGCAACATTTGAAAATAGAGTTTTGGAAGACATACAGAGACTTTAGATATGCACTCCAAGACCTGGGCAGGGAAGCAAAGCTGAAATACAGAATATCAATATCAGTCCATTAAAAATCTTGTTTGATCTGAGATGAAATCTGGAAAATTATTTCTAAAGTTGAATGCCAGACACGATAGAAAACACTGAAAGCAACTAGCTGGAGATGTCACGGACAGTATTGAAAGCTTATTATGATAGTAAGGGGTTGTTCTCAGAACTAGGTGAGATATTGTGTAGGAATACCTGAGGTTTTGGTAGAAAATATGTGGAAAAGAGCACATTGGACTTAAATGGAGGTAAAAGTAAGAGAAGGGCCAGTGCTATTTCAGCTTGTCCTCAGAGGAACATTAGGGAAACTTATTTCATATGCAAAACTGCAGGTCAAGTCAAGAGAAAAAGCATATTTTGGTAGTAAATTTGGAATAGACTGATTTAATTTGCCTGTGAAAAGTTGTCCTGGAAAATGATTCTTATTTTTATTATGTGACTTAGAAGAAAAAACTTATGTTATGCATACTTTTGTGTAACATATTAGGTTTTCCTGAGATGGCAGACTTTATACAATGTTGAATTTTTTTTCAGTGGATCTAACCAGTTTGCAATAAAGTTCAAATTTAAAATATTGCAACTTCATGATAAAGCTTTCAAACAGGAGTCTAATACACCATACAGTTAGAATACAAAAAGGCTCTACTGGTGCCCAGATGGCATGTACCCTCGACATGTAGTTTTAGTTTAAAAGTGAAAATGAGAACTGCTGCACTGCTAGACACTGATGTCAGAATCATCAGGAATTTCTGACAGGGAAAAGTAAAGTAAGAAGAAAATCAATGTGATTTGATGTCTCAAGTGCTACCATCACCTCTGGAAAATGATGCAATACCTGTCTAGGATAGCAAATACCGTTTACAAATAGGAGGGATGTTGCAAGTTGTGCCTCATGCTTATTTTTGGTTGACTCTCCCAGCAAGATACAAGTTATGGAGCCATTTTCAAGTCTCAGACAATGGGAATATAAAGCCATTATGTGTGTGATTTGTCCAGGAAGGTCTGAGATGTGCAAGAGCTTCAACAGGCAGAGATAGATGGTCACCTGTTGCAACTAAGATAACCTGTTCACTGTTTTCTGATGGCAAAGGTGCCTGTATTTCAGGGTAAAGGTACCTGACAACATTTTCCTCAGAATCTAACTGAACAACTTTAGGTGTTCAAATATTTAGAATACTGTGGGACTAATAGTATTAATCCTTGTAAGTGTTCACAGAATGATATGCAATAGGGAAAAGGATTCTCTGTGAAAACTTTCTACAAGCAGCTTCTGCTTTCAGAGAGGTACATTGTTGGTTGTAACTTCAGCTATTTGAATTTCACTCTTGGTGGTTTTTAATTTAAGTAAAACCCAGTCATCTGCTACCATCTTGTTTATAGCAAAAAGTTGCTGTCTAGATAACAGCTCAGTAAGAGATCTTCCTGTTAAATGTACTTTATATACACACGGGTAGGTCTCCTTCAAGCTCCACAATTCAATTTGCTCCACACTACAGTAATTCAATTTGATCCCCTTTCAGTTATAGTGCTTGTCAGTGTACCATTGACAGCATTTCTATGTTTGTCAGAACTCCTGCTAATCTACTCACATAATTCCTCACAGATTTACTGAGCCTGCCTCTTAAAATATGATTTGTGTGACTGTATCTATGGAATGCTCGAAAAAATTATAAACTCTGCACACTTTTCTGTTTAATTCAGACTGGATTTGTGAAGGGTGTTCTTTCTCGAATATTTATCTTAATTCCTAAGGTATTTAGAAAGCAATGATTTATTTCAGGATCACATATCTTTTTTATGGTAATGTTGTTACTCTTGTTTTATGAAAGCTGTGAAGAATCATTCAAGTAACCGCTGGAATTTCATGTTTATACTTGATCTGTTACACTGTTGGTAAATACTGAGTTATTTATCAGTACACATAAGTCATAGGACCACACATTATTTCTGTTAGAAAATGGAACAGGACCCAGTGGCACCATTAATCTAAACCTTACACTTGGTTTTCAAGGATTTGACATGTCTCAGACTGTCATTACGGTAGCATGAATGGATCTTGGAAGTGGATTTGCTTCACCTATTCTGCCATCTTCATTGGTCCTATAAGCATATTTCCAGCCCACAAAAGACTCTGTTGCAATATTTGTTCAGCTTTTCAGGTTCATGCAATCTATTTTCTGCAATTGTATATGTAATTACGAAGTTCAAAGAATGCACTAGTCTTACCAAAAAAATATGTTCTTTTAAGCCGTGACAGTGATGCATCTTTGGTAATTTTTCAGTGTGTCAATAGATTACATCTAACATGAAATACATGTGGCTAAACTGTGCTTCTTCCTGGGGTGTGTGATCACAGAGACAAAGAAAAAATTCCACTGTTAAGCAATACAGGTTGCATGTATACTTTCATAGGAGTTGCATTAGTCTTACATTTGAATCATTGATATGATGTATGTGTATGAGTGGGAAGGGAACCAAATCAACTTAAAACTCACATCTGTGCCTGTGTAAATTCAGAACAACTGATGCAGGAAAAAACCTGAAATAATATGATCTGAGAATGCCGGCACATATGGTAACCACATGGTTCAAGAACATAACTAACATGCTTTATCAGGATTTGCTAAGCAGTTTTTCCAGGAGAGTTTATTCTCTCTTTTTGAACACCTCATGGTCCCTGCACCATCATTTCATTGGGAAAGACAGCTACTTTAATGAAGACATTGGCAGTCAAATTATGAGAAGCAGTTTGTCCATCCTATGAGAACTTCTGAGATCTAAATGTTTTTCACAAAGTTAAATCATGAAATTTCAAAATGGGACAGTTTAAAAGTTTTGTTACAAATAAACGTTATAAAATGTGTTATTTTGTTGTAAATCTTCATTTTTACATTTTAAAATAATATGGATTTTGGAACAGCTACCCAAATTAATTAATATCAAACTGTAAGACTTTTAAAATCTAGAAATATCAAAACTGGAGGCAAGTTAAGGTTTTTTAACCTTTCATCTTTTTTGTTTCTTACTGAGTTTGGTTTTAGATATCTCGACAGTACACCCTCAGATGGTAAGCAAAAAATTACGAATAAATAAATTGCAAAGAAATAGATCAACAAAAGTATTGTAAAATTAACATAGCCCCCTACCTTGAAGAAATTAGCAAAGCAATTGAAATTATGAAGAATGCTAAAGCTCCCGAATCCAGCAGAGACATTTAAATTTAGAGACTTGAATCATATTTAAAGATGGAGTTAATTATACAAATTCTTTAGCGACATATGGAAAACTGAATGGTAATTATAGTTCATTACTATCTACATCAGTAAAGGCAACAATTTAAATTTGGCAGTTACCTTTCACATCAACATGTATGGTGTCTGGCAGCCTAAGCAAAGCCTAAGATTTCATTGCTGGCTGCACAATTCCATTAACTGTAAACTGTCTAAACTGTTGTTGTGCAATTTGAGGCACAAATAAAGGGCAGCTGATAGACTATTTATACATAGTAGTTGCAGAGTAAACAACACCGGATTTCTAATGTTCTCAGTACATGGATAAAACCATTAAACTTCAGTAGAACTGGAGATATATAGGTGTGGTGCTGAGGGGCATAGTGTATTGTTAACCATGCAGTGCTGGGTTAATGGTTGGACTTGATGATCTTAAAGGTCTCTTCCAACTGAAACAATTCTATGATTTGATAATACAGTCATTGGAGGGTCATTCTATCTAGCCTGCTATAGACATCAGCTTAAAGATACAATGAATAGTCTTTCAGCTTCATTGACTACATTTACTAGACAAGATTTTACTGTTAAAAGAACATAAAACGTACTCTTAAGATGGACATCATACACAGATTTTTGGATGCTTTTCCTGCTACCTGTGATATGAAACAGAATGGTGTGACAGCTCAGTAGCTATGCCCTATTAATGGGGTCCCAACATGGGATGTTGGTTCTGGCATGCAGGTGCACTTGTAGTTACCTATAAACCTGATGGATTTAGCAGATGCAACAGAAAACCGTTAGGTATGATCTGCTATGAACTGAGGAATAGATTTTAAAGAGGATACAGGAGGGAACATGTCATTGACTAAGGCAGTTAGTTTAGGGAACAGATACCCACAAAACAATGATGACAAAAAAAAAAATCAAAGACATATATAGGAAACTGCAAGAAGAATGAAGTAGTATAATTAGTGGCATATTATTACAAGATATCAACTCATTTTGTATATTGATAGTAAACTTTTGAAAGATGCGTATTCATCAAGTAGCTGACAGATGGCATTAGCAGAGCTTGCACATATCTTTGTTATGTGTTAGGAAGAGTTTAGAAGCAAATCAGAATCAACCCCCAGACCATGTTAAACACCTGAAAAAACTCTTGCTCTTGTGGTGCATACAATAGATTTGATATCAATAATATAAATGGATACCAGAAAATTTTCACCCGTAATTTTTGTATTCCCTGTTGCATATTAGAGGGAAGGATAGCTTGGAGAATACGGATATTCTGGAACACTGAATCCACACTTACTGTGGGACAAGTCATGAATCTAGAGAGGAAGACATCAAAACATCGAAGCTATTGCTGCATGATCAATCAAGAAATAGAAGGAAACATATGAAGCCTTTTGTTTTAAAACACAAGCCTAAACAAAAGTAATATAAAATGGTATTCAGTACCTGGGAAATGGCAGCAGGTAGACTCCACCTGCACAAAGGAGTTAAACTCAAAGGAGCTCAGATTGAAAAGTAAAATCAAGAGTCATGAAACTTGTTTTTCATCTGGTAAGGATCTCAGGGGAAAAAAAAAATGAAGTAGTTTTTGTTGTGTGATTTTCCAGTGCTTGCGTGCTAACAAGAGAAGGTTAAAGGATCTGTATCGTAGAAACAAGAATGTTACAGATTAATCATTAATCAAAATATGAAGTGAGGGGATTTAGTGGTTATACGTTGAATTACAGACAAAATGACCATTATCTTGTAAAGGATTTTTTAACTTGCCTCAATTCACACATTTTGTGCTTAGCCTGCATAACTGTATGGCCACCTCTGAAAGCTTTGGGCTAACCAGTGAAAATCTCACTGCAGGCTGCTGTGAAGGGTGCAAAAAACCACCTGAACTCCTAACAGAATTTTGACTGTTAGTCTAAATTATCTAGCAAAGTGTGTTGGATGTTGTAACAAATTGTTTACACATTGTAATGAGCTTATATAAGAATTGCAGTTGTATATGTCATACATTCTTTGATGCCTGCATGTTGTCATTAACACAGAATCACGAAAAAAGACTTCAGAAAGTTTACAAAGTTTTAGTGGAATGGACCCCACAACTGCCAGAGCAGGAGCTGCCCCTTCCAAAAGAAACTGAAGAAAAGAGAGCTTTGAAAAGGGGCAAAGGTTTTCACAGACTCAGAAGTTCCAGGGTCCTCTGATTACATTCATAGGTGTCAAGGAAGGGGCTGGCTTTTATTAATTGGTTACTTTTAGTCATATGTTAAAGTCACAGTAGCCACACTGCCACAGATTGCAAGCAAATAATGTAAACAGCAAGTCTGAGTTTCAATAAATTCTACTTTTCTAGGGAGGAAGGTATGCATTTGAAAAATTTGACCTCTTCTGTTTGGTCTAAGCTTTTGGTTTCATGCTATGTCTTGCTTGTTCTTCAAGCAAGATGTTTTTCTGCATGTGGACATTGTGTTATGGATGTTTTCTAATAACAGATCACTAATTGCTGGAGCTCAACAATTGTTTCAGTGCAGGACATGCACTTTGCCCTTCAAAAGCCATGCTCTCTCAATAATAAACATACAAAATAACAGCATAATTGAATGAAATGCAAAGGAATTATTTATGTAAGGGAGACATCTTGTTCTTATAAATTATTGAATAAGAAATAGCTTACAACCTGTTGAATTTTCCTAGGGCTGTGCTGAATTTACCAACTTGATATATGATTTATGAAAGCAGAAGCATCAGGGTAAAAATGATAAGAGAACCTGGCTTGCATACTAATAACTAATTAGGTCAAACTTTTTAGTTTTGTTGCTGCTGTTTATTTTTTTTCAGTGTTTCAAACATAAAATTTCAGATGGGTTTTTTTTCCCAAAGCTGGAAGTAAGAAAAAAAAAGAATGAGAACTACTGAAAAACAACCTTTCTCTATACTAGTTTGGTGGTTCAAGATGCCAAAGGGTTATGCTAGGCTCTGTCCTAATGTTCCCCTTCCACTCCTATTCCTCCTCCATTTCATCTACAGAAATGCTGTCTGTAAGCTATCACAGTACCACCTTTGAGCGTGAAGCAATGATCTGATATCAAGTTCCATGCTAAGTAAAACCAAATGTAGCTCTCAGAATGCATGAACATTGGGACATCAGCATTTGGAACTGTTCAAATAAAATTTAAAACATTGCAGTATTAGAAGAGTGGCAAGACCTTTAAAATTTGACATTTAATATTTATAAACCCTCTTGAACTTCAGTTTTCAGAACATTATTATATTGCATGCAGCAATATTATAACAACATTCTCCCATGTGCTTCCTTATTTGGGTTGGGAATAAAATTACTGCACTAATGCATGACAGAAAATATTTGTGTTCCGTAATTCACACAATAAAAACCAACAATCTTCATGATTTGAAAGCAAATTCTAGAGGCATAAACAAAACCTCTCATTTTTAGAAGAAATTTTGTACAACTTTTGTACAACTTGTTGACCTCATGCTGGTTATCTTCTGTTGGCAAAACCAAGTTGGAGGTGAGTGATACTGACTGACCTTTTCAACAGTTTGTCCTTGCTGGACATCTATCTGGTACTCTGTATTTCTATACATTACTCTAAGAAGAAATATACTTTTCAGAACCAGAAGAAATATACAAGGGCAAATATCATCGGTGTTCATCTGTAGCTCATTCTATTCTTCCACTTAAAGTTGGTGCTGAGTGGCAATGAGGTGGAAGAAGTTTAGTGTGGACACGAACCCAGCAAAGTGATGGAGGGCTGGAGGAAACAAAGACAGATCAAGATGATGGATTTCTTAGAGGCTTTTACTTGAGAAAATCCCTATGCTGTGAGCAAAAGCTTTGACTATGAGCAATCAGTTGCTATTAGATGGTAGTAGAAAAGTAGAATATTTTTTCCCATCCAGCCATATCCAAGAGGTAAAAACGGTTTCAGCTGTGAACTTTGACACTCAATGTGATTACACGCTATCAGAAGATTTCATAAACCACATGGGGTCCAAAGAAGATGTAAGGGTTCAGGAGGAAGCAGTTTATTGTCCTGTGCCTCCTGAACAGAGCACTTTGGAGAACAGAGAAGGCATTGATGCAGAATGGCACCAGAGTGCTTAGCTTTGCCTGCCAAGAAAGGTAAGAATCTCTTGGAAGCCAGCCTGTATAAATGGTGGCTTTTCTTACTGGTACTGTAGCACTTAATGGAGGTGTTTAAACTGGACTCCTATCATGTACAAAGCCAAGGTTCTGTGTGCAAGTTAGTGTCAGTAGAAATTTTTGGACTCTTCAATTTTCGATCTGCCTACAGACCTGATGACCTCCTGAGAGCCACAAATAATCTGAGGTTCCTTAAGGGGAAAATTAGAACATATGTCTCTAATTGTTGGTAAAATGTCCTCTTTTGAATTTTTGTTTAGGTGTAGTAGTTTACTAAGCTTTTAATATTTCTGGATAGTCTGTCTGTAAGGAATAAAATTAATTGCCAAGGCATGATTTACTATCATTTTTGTGAACAAACTTTTCAGATAGCTTTTCTGTGTAAAGAAGCACAAATAAAATAATTGCACATGCTATTTGTTAGCTCATATTTGATTTACTACAGAATAATTTTGCACAGAGGTAACAGAGTAAATACTGGGGCATTTCAAACTGAATGCATAATTACCCATGTTGTGCTTTCAGTTGCCTGTACTACACAAATATACAGATTGGATAAAAGGACTCCAAGAGACTCCACATTTATTTCATGACTAGAATACTTTATACTGCTTCAAAATAAGTAAATGTAAAAAAAATTTAAGGCTTTGAATGTAGATATTTTTATAAAGCGAGATAAACAATGAGCTGAAGGAATCAAAGCCCTACACACAATCCAGCAGCAGTGGGGAAAAGATAAATGAGCCCTCACTATCCTGTGCACTGAATGTTCCTTGTCATTGCCATCTATGGCAGTGTATTGGGTCTGGCTGAGCTGATTTTCCCCACAGCAGCCCTTCTGGTGCAGGGTTTTGTGCTGGGAGCTAGAAGGGTGTTGATAACACACCCGTGCTGTGACTACCGCAGAGCAGTGCTCACACAGCACCAAGGCTCTTCCCAACATTTCCCCCTCAGTAGAATGGGGTTGGCAAGATCTTGGGAGGGGACTCAACCAGGACAAGCAAGGAAGCCATGAAAACATGAAATGTATGAGAAATTCAACAGAAAAAGGAGGAAAGTCAGTAGTTGCCTTTGGGTCTTAACAAAAAAATGCTAATGTGCAAACTGAAAAAAAGAACAAGTGAAACACAAAGGAAGAGGAACTGATGACCATGGTTGATTTTGATGGTAGCAGTCCATTGATCTGGAAGAGTTAGAAGGGGAATTTTTCATGTTACATGAAGTGCTCTGAGCTCCTCAGCGAAACAGGGCATGTTGAGGGTGGTGTATTTTGTTTCTGTCCTGCTTGCTTGTAGGAAACCAAACTACAAAGAGGCATGCTATAATAGGAAATACTTTTAGTGCTAAAATGTGCAAAAACTGGGCAAGATCTCAAACACTTTTTATGGCTCGGACTGATTGCTAACAGGAGTGACACAGTACCCTAAAGGGAAAAATGGAGCAGTTCAGTAACTTGCTATTTCAGTCTGAAGCTTATAGAAGGTAAACAACATCCTTACACTGAGGTCATAGCAGGGAACAAAAATGCTAAAAGAAATCAAGGTTGCTATAGCAAGGCATATTAACTCAGAGTCCACAAACCAGCAAGGACCTGCATGGGTTGTAGTTTGCAACACAAGTCAAAACAATGTCAACATTTGGAAAACAGGCTGCACTGTCACATTTTAATTTTGCAGTGTCATCTGGAAAGTCTTGCCAAGAAGGAACCTCTGTTGGAAAAGTCTCAAATCAAAACAATTGTAAAAAGGTTTGGCATCTTCTAAGGAAGCAGGATGATCTTGCCAGAAGCTAGGGCAGTCAGAGAGGCACTGGCCTCCTGGATTTACACACCCTGAATACTGAGCTTAAAAATAAATGAGTAGCTGGGTAGGCCAGTTTGGAGTTCACACTAATAGGCAGAAGAAATACCCAGCGCCTTTAGAAGTCTGATAAAGAAGAGAATCAGCCCTATGCTTATCTTCAGGTCCATGCTTTTCTCCAGAATTAGGATTCTACCTGACTTAAACCGAAGGATTTTCAGATTCATGGAGCAAACTGAGCATTATGAAGGATGCAGCTGCAATACTGTAGTGTTTCTAAGAGGAATTGGTGCTTTTTATTTCACAAGAAAGTGAAAAAGACTTTACTATCTTTACTACTTAAGAATGTGGCAAAATAATAGGAAGTGTAGCATCTAATAATTAAATATAACATCTAGCCATAAGTGGGGCTTTTCCATGCTACAGTGATGACTGAAAGTATCTGTACAACATTTACTGCAGCAGTATTGATTTATTAAGAAAATAGATTCATTGATAGAATAAAAAGAATGGTTTATTTTGTGACTTGTGTCATGGGCTCAATGGAAAAATACCTGTCAGTGCATTGTTTCTTGATTTTCTATAGCTCTTGGATTTGATAACTTAATTTTCTCCTATGAATGAAATAAGAACATAAGAAGTGCCTTAATATAGGTATTTGTGTTGTCAACCCTATATTTAAGCTTGCATAGAAAATATGTATGTTGCACTAAGTGATTGCTAAAGAGAGCCCTTCATGACATGTAATAAGTATATAAAAGATAAACCATTTGCAGTGTAATTTTTACTATATTAACAAGAAACAGGTAGTTGCACTTTTCTAGTCCTTTACAGCTGCTTTGTTTAAAGTACTTGTAAGTCAGAGCTGGTATAAAATATGGTAAGATAGCCCACTTCAGCTATAGTATGTTGGGTTTTAATTAATCATCTTATAAAATATTAATTACCATGGTTAGCAACTCACTTGAAATCTAATTAAATTGCATTAGCTATCTTGTTAGATGCCTGCAATACTAAAACATTTTTTACAATGTTAACATATTAATAAGATTGTGATTATGCATTTCTGCTCCTTTGATTATATTGCAAAACTTAGTTTGTTCTTAGATGAGCATTAAACATCAATTCAATGATCTGTCGTTTAGCAAATAATTTGATTGCTGACAAAAATCTGATTTAATTCCAAATTCACTATTAAGTACTTTTAGACTTAATGTTCATTTCATACTTTACTGTCACAGTATATGGAGACTCTTAAAGTACCTTACAGATGTTTTTAAAGGAGGGAAATGGTTGGTTGAGGGAGAAAGGACCTTTAGTTATCTTTCTTATCTTGGAGTGAAAACTAAGGAATATGCTATTCTAGCTCCACATTTTGTGACAACTAGGTCTGCAGCTACAGGTGGGGTTAATCTTTCATTATTAAGGAAATACCGGGAGTCCTAATCTCTTACTCCAACAAAAGCACAAGCAATTGTAAAGTGTCTTGTTCTTGAAAATCTTTTCCAGTAGACTTCGTAAGAACCAGTGAGAATAATTGTACTGCGCCTACCAGACAGCCAAAATGTATTTTAAGACATGAAATATATGTTCTTATGTGAACACCTAGGTCTTTGTATGAGATATGTAACTCTGAAATAGTGAAGTATCATATGTGGGATCTTCATAAAATAGTCATCTTAACAACTTAAATGAACAAGCATTGTAGGAAGGTAACAGTTACCTCGTCCTCCTCCTCCCACTATGAGACTGATTACAAGGGGTACTCTGCTGTCTTACTGAAACTTAACAGGTTTTATCTAGATCCAAGATTGGAAATGGTAGACCTCATAAATGAAATTTTTACCTTTCCTTAGAATTCCAAAAGGAGAAGAATTTTCATGTTAGAAAAATCTCACAGTAGAAGTACTTCTCACATTTTTGTACTTGTTTCAGGGATATCCTGAAGATCACTACAGAAAAAAATATGGTCTAGAACTTCTATTCCATCATCATTAGCTGTATTCAGTAAACAAGAAGACAAACTTAGAAGAACTTGTCTTTATGGGTTAATGAAGCTGTGCTTAGCTTTCCTCAAGAAATGAGAAGATCCTTTCAGTGATTACTATAACCATCTATTATTTTGTAATAAATGAACTCAGTCCTCTAATTTACTTAGCTGCTTTGGTTTCAGTGCAGCTATGCCAATTTGTTTCCTGGATCATTCATTACTAATTTTTCAGATCTCTATTTCCTGTGATGATTTTGCTCCAAATCATGCCTGTAATATTTACATGTGCAGTTTATAAGTGCTGGGAAATACAAATATATGCCTAGCAAGTGATAACTTCCAATACGACTAGGTATAAGAATAAGACAAAAATAAAGTGAACAGGAAAACTATTCCGTAATTTTATTTTTTGCATGCTTACTTTTAGGTTTTTCAGTTAGAAACTGTTAAGCCTTTTCTAGTTTAATGAAGGATGTCATTATTTAAATGGTCCCAAAGTAAATATTTAATAAAAATAACCATTTAAAACTAAATGAATTTTCCATTAGAAAGGATATATTTTCTGAAATTCCTCAAAATTATTATTTTCACTTTTCAGAATCAAACTATCTCAAGCATTTCTATGTCTTAAAGGAAAAACATATAAACACATAAAGAATAACATTATTCTCAAATTTTACTTTAAGGTCTTGCAAAATTAAAGTACACAGAAAATTACTGGAGTTTTGTATGCTGTTATATAAGTAACTGATCTGTGAGGAACAAGATAAAAGTAAGCTATAAATCTTCAATTCTACTACATAGTAAAATTGCTACACAATTCTTGTGCAGCTTATCTGGAAAACCTGATCAAGATATACTGCAAAATGAAATGGTTGATGCCTAAAAATTTATGGGATGATATGGGGACGCATTGCCTAAATTCCCATGTAGCACTGATTTCCACATGGAAAGACACAGGTGCTGGTTGACTGTGTAATTGCCATAGTTCTGTGGAGACAAGTCACATGGCTGTATGTTGCAGTCAGTATTTCTCTTTATAGTCATGCATTATGTACAAGAGTGGGTACTAATTTCAGTTAGTGAGAAAGACTTGACCTTCTGAAAAGTAGGTTTAGCCTTAAAACAATTTTAATAGAAGTCATAGATGAAGATCTGTATGACAGCTGTAACTGATGACTGGTTCTCCCTATGATTCAAACCATATGGTGTGGCAATTCAATACTGTAGTGACATGCTGACCATACTGATGACCCTGGGGATGTTATGTTAGTTGAAATAGGCAGACCTTTTCTCCTACACAGATGAAGACTGTAAACTCTAAGGATTTCTCATTCTGCATTTCAGAATAGGAGAACTGAAAGGGCATATCCCTCAATAAGTAGATCACATTTGTGAGTCACACATAACCAGCATGAGTATCCATGTTTTTCTTTCACAGTGGTAAAAAAAATATCATAAAGAAGATGACTGGTTAAATAAGATGTGGAGACAGAAGCAGCCCAAAACATAGAAAAATCTCTGTAAATACAGAGATGACCATGTGAAGTAAACTGTACTTTTGGGAGCGAATTAATATTATCTTAGACTAAGATTTTCTATTTCAGCATGGTTTACATCTGAAAAGGGAAGGCTACACATATCAAGCAGAGGAAGGCATGGAGGGAAGGTGGCTCATATTATGGGAGAACATATGGATGCTACTGTAGGGAATCAAGCTAGGATACTGAAAGTACACTGTATACTGAATGAGCTAATAGGTGTCTTATATTTCTGTTCAGCTCAGCAAAATATAATTTCCTCTGGCTTTAATTAATTTTCCAATGTGTTGCCAATTGATCTTTGACTTTGTACCACAGGTTAGCACAATTAATTCAACATGTTACAATCTTAGAAATACAGCTCAGAGCATAAACTGTGTGTTGTTGCAACTCCTGTAAGATACAACAATTAGTCTTGTAGATGCAGAGATATGTTTTGGATCTAAAAATGATCTAGCATTTCATTAAACAACCTTTCAAATGTGCTAGTATCTGATCCTATTTAGAATTACATGTTTCTAACCCAAGAATTCTAAATGTGTATTTAGTTTTTCTGAGAAGGTGAAAGAAATTTGGTCCTCATTATATGGAAATAATGGACACGCACATCCTAGATAGTAACTGAGGACTATAACCTCTTTGAGCATAAATTTTCCTGTGATGATATAGAGGATGTTTCATTGTTTGTTCCATAAATAAGATGAACTAACCTTTATAAGTGATATGCAATTTAAGTTTCCCATCTGTCTTTAGTCATCATGGGACATGTAATGTTTTTCATTCTTTGGTTTCTTTTTTTAAAAAAACACAAATGAAAATAGACATTTTATTGTTTTTTTGATATTATCATATGATCAGAGTACTTCAGAGTGTAGTAAGTACTTAAATTTATAATAAACAGATTTTCAGGATTTGTTTTTAGAAAGGGAAAGGAAGAAAATGGTAATAATAAGATTTA